>JACXGJ010014964.1:0-14123 GCA_016801105.1 Esox niger
GACTTGGTGTTATACAGTGATGTATACACGTTCCCATACGTTTCATTGACTTGGTGTTATACAGTGATGTATACACGTTCCCATACGTTTCATTGACTTGGTGTTATACAGTGATGTATACACGTTCCCATACGTTTCATTGACTTGGTGTTATACAGTGATGTATACACGTTCCCATACGTTTCATTGACTTGGTGTTTTACAGTGATGTATACACGTTCCCATGCGTTTCATTGACTTGGTGTTATACAGTGATGTATACACGTTCCCATACGTTTCGTTGACTTGGTGTTATACAGTGAAGTATACACATTCCCAAACGTGTTTTTGAGCAGTGTAAAATATTTCAAGGTCTTGATAGGAAGTGGCTTCTCGTTTTATCTGAACACTACTGATTGCCGTCTGTCAGTCTTGCATGGTACTTGATACAAAGGTCTCAAACCAACAGCTACAGACAAGTGAATGTTTGTTTTTTCCTGACACCTTCACCGCATTGCCAGAGTGGTGCAGCTCTGGCTGTGGTTGTAAGCACCACTGTAGTTATGGTATAACATTGCAAGATGGTGACGCGCACCTTTGTATCGAAGTAGCAAGATTTGAGGTACAGTTAACCAGATTCTGAGAATTGTTCTACAAATACTGTGGGTCTGTTAAGCTTTCATTACTGACCATAATTGAATTGTCCTTAATTTGATTGATTCTTAATAACATTTTAACAGTGGTCTCTGAGATTCTCTGTAAACCTGTACAGTGTGGACTGCTGTGTTTTACCTCAAATAGGGACAATGTTACCGGTGAAATTCTTATCTAGACTCTAATCCACTGTTCCTTTCTTGAATACTATTTTGTTTGTTGACCTCTACAACTTCATTTCCAAGGACTGTATTAATGTGGAAACTTGACACGTAGGTAGTTCTTTTCTGAATTCTTATCTTATTGGCACATAAGACAATTTAAATGTTGTTTGTGTATGGATTTATTTTAAAATCACTGGCCATGTGGGAATAGAAACCCACATTTTGCAATCTCGAAGCTTTGTGCAGGTTCAGTGAAATGTCCCCATTTTGTGAGAGTCACATGACCGAGACAAGAAGTGAAACTGAAATGAAAATGAGCTTTCAATGCTTTTTTCCTCTCAAGCTGCTTCTTGCGCGTCTATTTTCAGTGATCGTTTTTCAAGAGAGCGACAGCTACATCCTCTGCGTGGCCTATGGAGGGTCAGGTCACTGACCTAACAGTTGGATCTCTGTTCCAGTCCCACAAAGGGCTGGAGTCTATGTATACCAGGGCCTTAGATTTGTCCTTTAGTTCTCTTTCAAACAGCGTATTGTCCAAATAGTAGTCAAAGAAACACTGAAGTATTTGCCTTCGTACAGACATGACCTTAGTTGACTCAGCTTTGGGGCAATGTGATGGATCCTCTTTCTAAACGTAATCTGCCAATTCAGGCTGGTTATGTTAGCTTCTTTGAATTTGCAGTGGTAGGTTAGCCTAGGTGTTTGCAACTGACCTGTAACCAAAGCGTTGCTAGATCGAATCCCCCAGACAACGAGCTACAAAACCTGCTCTGTAGGGAATGGCAGTTAAAGGAGCAATGTGTAGCCTTCTAGCATCTACAAGGGGAATAGAAGAAACATATAGCTCTAAATAGCTTTGGGTGCTTACTCAATAACAGCTAACTAATATATACAGTGTGTGGTTTGGAACCCCCCTAACCATTTAAACAAAGTGACAATCCCCTATACTTAAAATAATGATTGGAACCAGTGCTTAACTTGTAAATTGTGAGACGGCAGAACAAACAATATGGATTAGCTGGGGGCTCAGGGGCACAGAATACTGTAGACGGGTTTTCCACGCAGCTCTCTTTCTGTAATTTGTCAAATCTGCATTCGACATGGCTCGTTTCATCAGTCCAAAACTAGCCCTATATGAAAGAAAATACCTTTTAATATATTTTGAATGTTTTTGCATTTGCATGGAATGGCTCATTGAACCCTGTTTGTTTCCTGGTCATTGTTGAACATGAGCAGGTGTTTTGTCAATTAACCAATGAATATAGCTGTATGTACGTAATAGGGAACCAGCAAGTCAGTCTATTTACATGAGGATTCAGCTGAAATCTTCATCCAGCTAAAGTTTTATCTTCCACACCTTATCATTGGGTTAGAAGATAAGTGACAACATATTCTAACTTATTATACAACAATCAACTGAACCTAATGTTGACTGGCATTGTCATTAGAGGTAAATGGTGGCGGTTTGAGACGGTCTGGCAATTTCAAAGGGGTGACCAGACTGAACCTTTGAAAGTTCCTGTCATAATAACATTGTACATTTTAGTTACCTCAGTCATTGTTTTCTCAGGGAGCCGGCTCTGTTAGTAGAGAACAAGCTTAAAATGCTAGATCCTTCCCACTTGCGCTTGGCATGTAACCTACCTCGAATGTGAGAAATGTGGATTGAAAGTAGGGCTTCTTCCTCAATGCCTTCCTCAATGCCTTCCTCAAACTATGAGCATTCTTTGCCTTGTATCGTACCGAAATTCCCCTCCCAATTGACCTTAGAAGACTTCGGGTACACTATAGCCATCGGAGTCGGGCATTGCCATCTGCGACTGAGGGGATGTTGCTATACAGTCTGCGTGTCAAATGGTAGCGTCCAAATATAAGAATTGCCATGGTTTGAAGTCACAACTGAGGACACATAATGGCTCAGTATTCTTGTTTCTTTTTCCTGTGAAGCTGTTTTACCCACAAAAGTCTAGGGAGGAACTACAACATGACTCATTTGGTGTCGTTTTCAAATTGGGTGAAAATCTGGGATGCGTTTGGCGTAGCCCACTACAAACATTGCTATTGTTTGCCAGCCAGCAACCAAAGGCTGATTCATAGTGGGAATGTCAGCTAAAACACCCAGAACAGAAAGGCAAAGGGATGGCCCGTTAAAATGTCACCGGGGATGAAAGACTCGTCCGACCGTCGTCCGCCTGCGGTTACACACGTTACGCCATTATGCATCCTGTCCTTTATTCCAGTGCACACAGACCTCAGTCATACCAGCTGCAAGTCTCTGGTTCGAGTTGCAAGACAATGCAGCCTGACTTCATTGAAATGGAGTGCTCCCATCAAGCCTTCTGTTTCATCCGTATACATCAGACTAGTTGTCTGAGCCTGTCGTACTTCTTGTTGACCGGAAGGACACTTTGATTATGATTTTGCACTTGTGTGTCGTTATTCTTTATATAGCTGGAATTCCATTACCGAATGCTAATTTCTTGACTTATGAGTTGAAAAGCAAATGGAGAACCAAACATTTCCTATGCAAGGCTTTTCAAGTAGTAATGTTGGACATTTGTTTTTTTTCTGTCAGTGACCGGAGCAGTAAACCAAACTCTTAGCTGGCATGCATACTTTCTTAGGACAGGAAGATGCTGCAACAGGATTCTCTAAACCACGTCTACAGGATTTAGGCCTATCTACTGTCTACTGTCTACTGTCAGTTCTGCGTCTTGGGGAGCGGTTAGGTTTAACGGTCTTGCTCAAGGACAGTGACAGATTTCCCTTGCATGCTCTGGGATTTGATCTTTTGGCCACTGCTTCGGGCCAGTTAGTAGACTTCACTAACTGGAACTCTGACTGGTCTGTTTAATTGGCAGTTTCTGGTGTGCTCATGAATCCTGAACCCAGCACCTAGACTTGGTTGCTGCCTTCTGGAGGATGGATAATGGAACGCTATTCTGGATAATGAGTTTCCTAACTGTGTACTTACACTCGACTGCTGCGCGTAGCTTAACATTAATATCTTCTGGAATTTGATGGATCTCATGACTGTTGTTTCCAGGGGTCGGATATGTGCAGTCGGAACAGAACAGTCAATCGGGGGCAAATTGCTACAGAATTCTTGTTTTCAAGTCATGTTTGAAACCATGTTTTTCTTGGATTCAGATGTGTGGAGAGAGGACCAGTTCAATGCAGTTATGACCGTCTCCTGTCGGGCCACAAGGATGTCACACTAGGAGACCGGGGACCAAATGTCAAAATTCACCCGAACTTCTAACATACAAATCGTTTAATGCAGGCCAGGTAAACCTTGGGTGCCTGATTCCCACAACAACATGCCAACTCCAGCTGCATTGCGGTGTCTCGGTTTTGTTTTCACACAATGTACTTGACCAGCACAGCTAGCTTAGGTTTGGCACGGTAGTGAGGACGGGGTGTGTGGGTTTCTGACATGTTTCGGTTTGAGAACGTCTTTCATGGACAAACCCACACGTTAGAGGATAACATGACGAGTTGTCCATTTGTCATGGTGGGACAGCTACAGTTCTTTGACGGTTCTATTGAACGTAACTTGCTAATGGGCCAACGTTAGGTGGTAGGTTCATGTTTGTTCGTGAGCCCAGGCATGGAAAGCACTTATTTGGAGGTTAACGTCATTGTTCATGACTTGGATCGCGATTTGCTGTGGTGGTGTCTGTTAGGGCACAGGCCATGTGAGGTGTGAATTTCTTCCAGCTTGGGCTTCTGTAACACCAATTGGGCGTGTTCGGTTTGACATTCTTGGCATTTGAACACACAAGTATTGTTGGTCTCATTGCTTGGTGATGAAATACCTTTGACACACACTTCTTGCACAAGTAGAGCATCTGATGTCTTTCTAACTAGGTGTCTTTCTGGCTGGCTGTTTCACTCTGCTGCTGCGTCCATTTTAATTTCTGCCTTACTGTGTGCGTTTGTGTGAGTTGACAGAATGTGGTGGTGAGATGTTATATCAGTGCTAGAGATGCGCATCATGCTCTCCATCATCATGCTCTGCATCGGACAGGAAACGTTGTCACGTGGTCCATCTCTGTATAACGAATGGAACAGTTGGTTGAAATCCCTCTTCAGCTGCAAGCATCCGCCCGTCGCTGCACATTGCCCGGCAACCCACGTAGCAACATGCAGACATGTTCACACCTATCACTGAACTTCTAACTGTTTCAAGGCATATATTCCACAGCATGCTGTGAGTTCTCATCATTTGTTTTCTTTTCTTCCCCATTCAGAAGCAGTGTCTTACTTTAGCATTGTGTTGGTTTGTGTTTCTTTTTGGGATTAAGTGAAGACTGATATTTTTGGGGATGTCCCACTTCCACATATAGCTTGAGTGGACGATGTGTGCTTACCGTTATTTGTTCCTGTGACAGTGTTCCTCCTTTCTATCCCTGACCCCTTTCAGACTGAAACTCTGAAGTCCCCTCAGACAAGAGGAAGTACTTACTATTCAAGTTGTCCAGCCGGAGTGTTAGTCCCTCTTCAGTCAGGATCACAGTGTGAAGAGCGGCATCTGAAGTTTATCTGTTTCATTTGAGTCAGTTCCAAGGGTATAGGAACCATGCTGTGAAAAGTGGCATTGATGCTGGATCATCAGGGATCTCCTAGAAATATTTTCATTCAATAGCTCAAATTAAGTCTTTGATTTGAGAGGTTCGTACTGTATAGTAATGGCCAAACAAGGCTTCATTAGTGTTGCATTTAAGCAGCAGGATATTATGTTGGCGGCCCTCGGATTTTCTTTATCACAATTTAAGCCATAATTGAAATGTATAAGGTCATATAGTTCACAATCTAGTCTGTAAAAAAGAACAGACGAGAACTACATTGGACCAGACGTTAAACATAAAATGACAGACTAGATTGACAGAATAGATTATTAACTCTATTGCCTTATATATTTCAATGATGGCTATTATTTTGAAAAAGAAAATCTGAGTTAGCGCTGCTAGCATACTGTCCTGCTGCTACAACAACAGTGATGAAACCTCAAATGGCCCTCACTAGTTCTGTAGTATCTCAAGCACAGCCAAGCATAGCATGGTACAACAGATCCCGACACAGTCCAGCCCGACACAGTCCAGCCCGACACAGTCCAGCCCGACACAGTCCAGCCCGACACAGTCTAATGAGTAACATTCTAACTTTGTCAACTTTTAGCGACGGTGTGTCTTTTAACTCGGATTGTGTGTGTGTGTGTGTGTGTGTGTGTGTGTGTGTGTGTGCGCATGCGCTGTTTCTGCAGGTGTAACAGTGGTGGAAGCTAAGAGAGGCAGTCATGGTGGCCCTGTCACTGAAGATCGGCGTGGGAAACGTGGTGAAGACCATGCAGTTTGAACCCTCCACCGAGGTGTATGACGCCTGTCGTATGATCAGGGAGAGAGTTCCTGAGGCACAGCTGGGCCAACGTGAGTACACACACACACACACACACACACACACACACACACACACACACACGCCCTGCGTGCATGCCCTGACACGTACCCGCACACAAACACGCACAGCAATAAACCTTGATTAGTTATCAGTGTCTGGCTTCTGTTTAATTTACAGTTCTCAGGGGACAAGGTTATTTTTTTTTTAATTAATTTTGAATTTGAACGCTAATTACCTTGCTGTTATGTGTGACTCAAAATTTTAGGCTAATTAAAATCCAGGAACAACTTCACTCTTGTCAAAACCCAATTATCTTTACTGTCAAATGCTAGTTAGTGCAGGAGCTTTAATAGTCATTCTTTGGTTGACAGCAGATTACACCATGTGCTGATTTCTGGATCTCTTCTACAACGCAGTTTTTTCTGGATCTCTTCTACAACACCATGTGCTTGTTTCAGGATCTTTTCTACGACACCGTGTGCTTGTTTCAGGATCTTTTCTATGACACCGTGTGCTTGTTTCAGGATCTTTTCTACGACACCGTGTGCTTGTTTCAGGATCTTTTCTACGACACCGTGTGCTTGTTTCAGGATCTTTTCTACGACACCGTGTACTTGTTTCAGGATCTTTTCTACGACACCGTGTGCTTGTTTCCGGACCTTTTCTACGACACCGTGTGCTTGTTTCAGGATCTTTTCTACGACACCGTGTGCTTGTTTCCGGATATTTTCTACCACACCGTGTGCTTGTTTCCGGATCTTTTCTACGACACCGTGTGCTTGTTTCAGGATCTTTTCTACGACACCGTGTGCTTGTTTCCGGATATTTTCTACCACACCGTGTGCTGTGTTGTAGAAAATGTATTTTTTCCGAAATCCACCAGTACCTTAAATTGACCTCAGCAGTTGTCTTTCATAAAAACCAGTGTGACATCACACATTTTCAAGTAGTTATACTGTGTTAAAGTCTCAATTGCCACTCTATTCCCTTAGTGTGCTACCCCTGCAGGATGGTAGTAGTAAGTAATGAACTACTTGGGTCAAAGTATGCCATTTGGGACACGTACACTGTTGCAACAAGCGTAACGCAGAACATGTCATGCCACACCTGTCTTTCCCCGACCACACAATCTCTTCGTGTGCCCAGGCACGCCCCCTAGGCGCGCCCCCTAGGCACGACCCTTGGCATCTTCTCATTGTGACTCACTGCTGTTCAGCAGAATTGCAGAGTCGATGACCTAAACTAAACGGTCAGATGTTCAGCCCCACCTTTCCGTGTTGAAGTTTCCATGGGGACAGCTTAGCTGATGCAGTGTTGATAGGAGGACGAGGAGGGTATTGCTGTGATCCATGGATCAAGTGTGGAGAGCATTGAATCTGCCAACTTTTACTCTCATTTGTTCCCATTTTCCCCAATCTCTTCCAGATGTCCTTAACCCTGTCTTTGCATCTTTTATTCTGTGAAAGCCGTGTAACGCCCACTTGGTGACAGTTTACAGTATGATCACAGGTTTTATTGAGATTTTCCTGTTGACATAAGGTCCCCCAAAAAATTGTGGAGGGAAAACATTTCTATTTGTGGATGCTGAGGAATTCCTCAAAAATGGCGTGCAACAAAGGTGCGTTCTTCCCTTATCGATTGTAATGGCTCCTCTCCTGTGGGAAAATGTACCTCAGATAGCGGTGGCTTCCCAAGCTGCGTGACGTTATGTAAGTGGTTGACTCTGACTGACAGAGTACTCGCTGCCTTGCTACCCAACCTGCAAGTCATTTTCCACTTTCAGAGTGGGACCAGACGGACCGACACAAATGGAGAGAAGGGGAGACGTGTGTCGGCCAACATCATCAGCATCTGAAGTGGCTAGATTATTTTAGTCATGTGCTAGCTAGGTACTGTTCCGGACCTAGAGAGTGTTGGGGGCTACCGTTCTGAAAGACATGCAATCCATAAGAAATGGCACGTCTGGTTTTAGAATGGTAACATGTTTTTCTGAACCTTGTTGTCACAATACCTTCTGCTTTGTTTACTTGACACAACTCAACTCAAGCGCAGCTTTTTTATCCGCACGATGTGTCCAATATGTTGGAATAACGTGGACTAATCGAAGCAGAGACCCTTCAATCCATTCAATTTCAACTCCCTTAATCCATCAAAAAACTAAAATATACTCTCAATCTCATTTTAACCTCAACTCATATCTGTTAACCTAAGTAGTTTAACAGTTCCCATTATTCTAAACTCTATATAAACTCAAGCCTTAAAATGCCCTGTATGGGAATTCTGTGTCCTCCCGATCGCAGAATTTGCCAGACACACACACACACACACACACACACACACACACACACTAACTACCAGGATATTCCTCTCAACGTCCTCAACATTCACTCTTTTGACAGCCAATGACTATGGCCTGTTCCTGTCTGACGACGACCCAAAGAAAGGCATCTGGTTGGAGGCCGGCAAAGCCCTGGACTACTACATGCTGAGGAATGGGGTGAGTCAGGTTGATGGTTGCTTAGGCCGTCTCTCCAAGGGCCTTTTCTGCTCATCTCCTTCTATTCATGACCATTGATCGAGTGCTGAATAGGCATCAACAATGTTATTCTCCCTTTTCCATGGACATTTTTACAATGGATGTAGCTAAGCGACTAGGACAATCTGAGGTTTACCATGTGACACAGGCAGCTACATTTTGAACTTTCGACCGATCACATCATGTGCTTTTCCGGCCAGATCTTGATCAGTCAAAAAACTAATTAAATGTAATTACTTAAACATATAAAGTCCTTTTCTGACACTAGTAGCTAAATCGATTAACAGTATATGAGGAAAAAAATATGTAAATGCACTGCCCATTTAAATAGCCTATGGAATTTGATGTGTATTAGTTAATGTGAACATTGTATATCTGGTCACTATCAGAACACATTGGTGATTAATTATTGTAAATGTGTTTTACCAGGACACTCTGGAATACAAGAAAAAGCAGAGGCCCCTGAAGATTCGCATGCTGGATGGGACAGTAAAAACTGTCATGGTGGACGATTCCAAGATCGTCAGCGACATGCTCATGACCATCTGTGCCAGGATTGGTCAGTTTTTCTATTTTGAGATGGCCACGTTTAATCGTAATGTGTCGCATAGTCAAAGCACAAAATGTCCCTCTCAGTTTTCTAGCGGTAATCTGTGATTTGGCTGCACGGTTGACCTGAGTGTAAATAAACTGTTCTGTGTCTGCTTTATGCCATCTGTTATATCATTGTTACCCCCTCTAATGCGTTTTAGCCACTTTGACGAAGATCCAGAAGGTAAAACTTTCCTCACAAAACTCTTTGGGCAGGTATCACAAACTACGATGAGTACTCGCTGGTGCACGATGTCGTCGAGGAGAAGAAGGAGGAGATGACGGGCACCCTGACAAGGAGGGACAAGACACTTATGAGAGACGACAAGAAAATGGAAAAGCTGAAGCAGAAGCTGCACACAGATGATGAACGTAAGACACTTGTCAGGTTGTTGTGTGGTAATGTACATTGATTAGCAGTTTGTTTTTGTATCTGACTGAGTTTTGTCTGTTCCTATTGTGTTATACTGGCTGACAGTTGGGTCAATTGATTCCCATTGTGCTGCACTGATGGTCAATTGGTTCCCATTGAGTTGTTCTGACTGACAGGAATCATTTGATTCTCCATGGGTTGTACTGACTGACAGGGATCGTTTGATTCTCACTGATTTGTACTGACTGACAGGGATCATTTGATTCTCATTGAGTTGTTTTGTTGACTGACGCTGGTGGTTCTTAGTGAACTGGCTGGACCACGGGCGTACTCTTAGGGAACAGGGAGTGGAGGAGACTGAGATGCTGCTGCTCCGGAGGAAGTTCTTCTACTCGGACCAGAATGTGGACTCCAGAGACCCTGTCCAGCTCAACCTGCTCTATGTCCAGGTACAAGGTGGTGAGGGACCCTGGTTCCAGAGGTCCTTGGGGACTGGAAAGACTGCACATACCAGTCTGGGACCAGGGTGTGGGGTTCAGCATTTGGGAGTCCCAGGGATGTGTTTATCTTTGTGGTCCTGAGCATTAATGAAAGTGCGACTTTTTGAATTGAGATAACTGTGTTTACATCAAGTCTTTCACACAAGTGTTACGTTGATAAAGTTGAGCTAGCTTGGCATTCAGCCCCTGGATCGCTGTACAAACCTCCGTTTCCATCTGTGTGGATCAGACCTTAATTGTGAAAATACACTGTGTCAGGAAGAACAGCTGATAGTAACAGTAGGAGACTAAAACGCCCACGGAGGCCATTGACCGATCAGCCATGAATAATATTCTGACATGACAGATAGCATATTAGTGCTGTTGTTTCCCAATATGACCTCCCATTCTTGTTGAGGAAGATTGGGAGGTGGGTGTGTGTGTGTGTTTCTTCTACAGCATAGGGACCACACACAAACACACACACTGAAAGAATTAACCTCTCTTAGACACTTGGTGTTCTTGGGAAGTCTTCCTCCCACAGAAGCTACTACTTTCAAACAACTTTTGGTCTTTGTGTTTTTTGCCGCAGGCAGTAGTTTTGGGAGTTCTCTTTTCTCAACACAGCTGGACTCAGGGGCCCAGGCCAAAGCAAGTATGGCCCCTGTGTTCCAACACAGGTTCTACAGTTTAAGCCAGGGATAAATCACCAAAACTCCCAATAGTTAAAGCCATCACTAACATAAAAAACAATAAAGCATTTCAGCCAGTTAGTGTTTTTTTTTATTCTGATGCCACAAGGAAGTTAGATTATCAGAGAATTGAAAAATACTTTAATCAAGAAAGTTATTAAATATATCCTGGGACAACAGATCAGTTTGTGTTAAGTTTAGACCAACTGACAATGAGCACAGGATTTGGCAAGTGTAGTCGAACAAATCTAGAATCCTATGTTTATCTACTGCTTCTGCTCTGGTTGGAATGCTATTTATAAACAATCCCCAGGTCATGAATTCATTATTTGGGGAAAAATCTATGTTAAGTATCTGGGACTAATGTATTTGGGAATAATGCAAACATGGCGGGAATATCTCTCCTGTGCAGGCCCGTGACGACATTTTGAACGGCTCCCATCCCGTCTCCTTTGAGAAGGCCTGCGACTTCGCCGGTTACCAATGTCAGATTCAGTTTGGTGATCACAATGAGACGAAGCACAAACCAGGCTTTCTGGAGTGAGCACTTTTTATAGAATCAGGAACGCATACTGTATGTAATACTGTGCTTTAGTTACATGTTTTCTAAATACGACACACATATATTTGACTTTCAGTATTACAGTAGAATCACAGGAATTCCACTGTAACTCAAGACGACCTGACTCTCTGATTCACCTACATGATGTCCCTGGCTTTTGTTGGGTATTTTTCCATTTAGTTATTTGTTTTTTCCTTCTTACAGTTTGAAAGAATTCCTCCCTAAAGAGTACATCAAGAACAAAGGAGAGAAAAGAATATTTCAGGTAAGTGTGTGCGCGTGCGCGTGCAATTGTGTGTGTTTGCATGGGGTCGTTGTAAGGTTAGTCTGCTCATTTTCAGCGGAGGAGACTTTCTGAGGCCAGGCAAATTTAAACCATTTGGGTCTGAAAAAATACTCCTTCCCAGTCTGGTGTGTAATAATATTTGTCTTGTCTGTGTGGTGTTGAACCTTTTATGAAGAAAACGGAAAAACTATGTCTGATCAAGCCAACTATTCATCATGTTGATTTGAATGTGTCCAGAAATCTTCTTCAGTCACGAACAATGACAGCCTTGTTTAATACTGGTGGTCTTTGTCTTTCAGGCACACAAAAACTACCAGAACATGACAGAAATTGAGGCCAAAGTCAGCTATGTGAAACTCGCCAGGTCTCTGAAAACATATGGAGTGTCTTTCTTTCTAGTGAAGGTAAGATTTCACTGACAAAATAAGGTTGGTAATATTGAATGGCATTATTTCCAATCGTACAAAGTGCACGCATTTCAAAGTCTTCCAAAGTTCCACTAATTGCCTTTTAGTGGTTAACTGGAATGTGCTGTACCGTTTTATATGTAAGCAGTAAGACACAGGGGGTATTATATTGCCAGTATACTATGGCTAAGAGCTGTTCTTCTGCATGACTCATTGCAGAGTGCCTGAACGCAGTTCATATACCATGGCCATCAGCCAATCAGCATTCAGGATTCGAACCACACAGTTTATAAGTGTGTGTGTGTGTGTGTGTGTGTTGGTCCTCCGCAGGAGAAAATGAAAGGGAAGAACAAGCTGGTCCCTCGTCTGCTGGGCATCACCAAGGAGTGTGTGATGAGGGTGGACGAGAAGAGCAAGGAGGTTATCCAGGAGTGGAGCCTAACCAACATCAAACGCTGGGCTGCCTCACCCAAGAGCTTCACCCTGGTAAGCTCTGTCACCTCTGACCCCCCCCGGTCCCCTTTCACCTCCTGGTGACTGTTGGACAGAAGTAACAATCGAGGTCATTCGCCTAACAACAAACTCTGTTCAACACACTTTTTGAATGTCTGTTGCGAATCATTGGGAGGTTGTTGTCGTCTGCTCTGCTGATTGTGACCCAGCCCTAAAGTAATGGGAGGCGTATTGTCATGCTGTTTTGAGGCTGCCAAACACACCCATCACCTGACTGAAAAACAGCAACAGATAACAGCGTTGTGTTTTGGTCATGGGTTGTGGAATACAGCTAGACCAGGTCACACGGTACGTTTTCAATTAATGCTGCTTATAACTCCAAAAATAAACAACATTTTGGCTGTAAACAAACAGGTCTATTTTATAACATTAACATACCGTTTCCCTTCTCAGTACTTTCCTTTTGGTTATGAACCATAACAGAAAGAGGACTGCGTTTTTTTTGGACTGTGTATTTTGTTCTTGTTTGGGGAAAGATTGGTATTTCCTGGCAGCTCAGTAGAGAAAGGAACTCAAGCTGCATTTGATTTTGAGGGTTGGAAAGATATGGGTTTTATATGTACCACATATGGACAGACTGTGACAAACTGTCCTTTATACAATTTTGATATTATATTTTAGTTGATCTGTAGTTATTAAAATACCCACTTTTTTCATATGTGCAATAAAGTTGTCATTTCGTTTTTTTCTAGGCATCTCAACGTGTTAGATCGTATGAAATTGATTGTTTCACAACAGGGCCAATTCGATTAACGACAAAAACATTGAGGTGTAGAATGTTCGTATACTGTTGTACAGGATAATATTAATTCTTAATTCATGTTTTTATTCAAGGACTTTGGCGATTATCAAGATGGTTACTACTCAGTCCAGACGACTGAAGGGGAGCAGATCGCCCAGCTGATCGCTGGTTACATCGACATCATTCTGAAGAAGGTACGACCATGTCATTGTTTCAGCGTGAAACTCCCCATTGCCCCCTTTACCCAGTCAGGGAAGCTGTGTGAATCAGACGACAGCCAAAGCCTCTCTCCTCTTCCCCTTCCGACAGAAAAAGAGCAAAGACCACTTTGGCCTTGAGGGAGACGAGGAGTCCACCATGTTGGAGGATTCTGTCTCACCCAAAAAGTGAGTGTTGTGTAGATGTTTCAGGCGTCAGCCTCGGCCAATGAGGGACAAGTTTGCGGGCATTCTATAACGAGTGGTGTTGTGATTGACCGTAACTCCTCACTGTTTTAGATCCTCACCTGCTTCTTGTGCTTGTGTTGTACAGTGTGTTGTCTGTCTGGTATTTAGCCGCTGGCTGGCATCTTAATGAATCCCTCCAGGAGGGTGATGATGATGAAAAGCAGTAGTGTACATGACACGCCAGTAGGTTGTTGCCCTGACATCTCTCTCTTCTCGTCCATATCTTCCATCCATCTTACGTCCTCCACCTCCATTTCTATTTCTCTGTACATCTCTGTTGTCCCTCCCTCCCTCCCTCC
>JACXGJ010014965.1:0-14125 GCA_016801105.1 Esox niger
ATTTCACCGGGTGGTTGTTTACATGGACCCCCCCCAGGGCCCCAGAGTGTCCAGTATATCTGATGTATATAAGAGCACGGCGTAACAGTAACAGTATGGTCCCTTGGCAGGGCTGTGAGGCGAAGCACTCAACGCTGCCCCTTTCCCATGTCAGTCGGCAGCCCGCTGGCAGCTTCCCTCCGTGGGGACGGCCCGTCACACTGTCAGCGCCGGCAGCTCCCCCCGATAGAGCACCGCCAGGGCCACCGACCATCACCGCATCGCAAAGACCCGACTTGTGTTTAACAACAAGTAGACGTTCACCTCCAGCCGAAACACATCCACCCCCCCAACAAAATAAAAGGCGGCAGCTCTGAGGGCAGTATATTTCCATTCCGACCTCGCCGTGTTGAAGGTTAAGGGCGAGACCTTTGTATACAAAGGAACGTCCACGTCGTTATCCGATGGCAGGCGGTTGACAGGTAATTACCTGAAGAAACACCCAACGAAGGGGTGGTGTGTGGGGTGTGGTGGGGGGGGGCTGATCAGGGCCTACCAGGGTAATTAACCGTTAGCGAACGTATGGACGTACAGTCCACCAGTCATCAGGTGGTCTCAGTCATAATCAGCGCCAACGCTGCTGGCCGACCTTCATATACAACCTCCCAAATCCCGAATGAGTCCGGAGTGACACCACATTCCACGTCAGAACTTGTTTCAGCAACAAGAAAAAAGCCCTTCTTTGCACCTGGTTTTAACCCATGAACACCAACAACAATGTACCCGGGACTTGAGGTCAGAGGTCGCGCAATGTAGAGAATTCAGCCCCAGCCCCAAGGCAGGCTGGTCCTCCTCCCAGCTCGTCATGTCGCCCAGAATGATCCCCGGACGAGAGGAACGAAGAGGAAGAAAGGACCAGCACACTCCTCTCCCCAGCCTCTCTGCCCGCGTACCGTCGGCCCACGTATCAGACATTAATCAAAGATGAAAAGGAATTGTTTTCCCTCCGCGGCGTGGTGCAAAAAAAATAAAAACTTCATCTGCTTCTGGCAGAGGGGAGGGGTAATGTTGCGTGACATTCTCTTCATATCGCCGAGCTAGAGGTCACCTCTCGGCGGCAGAGAGATAGAGAGAGAGGGATCACACTCCATCTCTCACCTGCTCGACTACAATGCCTGCAATTTATCAATCTACCTGGTCCCTCTCCTCCTCCTCCTCCTCCCTCCTTTTCCCTCCCTCTATCTCTCCTCCTCCCTCTATCCTGTTTCCTCCCCTTTAACTTCGCTCCCCTCCGATCTTGGTCCCCCACCCTCTTCACCTGCTGTGTTTGTTCTTTATTATTATCTGTCTAGACTTCTACAACCATGGGGCCCGGAAAATACAAACCCACACATACAGTATACTCAACATGCAAAGCCAATGAATATGCTAATCCTTTATTCCACGTACAAACTTAATGAAAATGCTAATCATTTACACTATACACACAAGGCAAAACATAGAGAAAAGTATCTATTCTATAATAAACATAAAGAATATGCAAACCATTCATACTACAAAACTAATGAATATGCGTAACGACAAAGCCTGGTGATCAGGATGCTATAGCTTTTCATGCTATCAGGGAGCGGTAATATGTTAATGCCAAGTAAAACTATGGAAATGTAATTGAAGCTTTGTGACTAGATGACACCAAATGTTCACCTTATTATGCCTGGCAACATGACAGGCAGCATTTTTTTGTATTTTCCAGCTTCCTGCCTGTTCAGAAGTAGATAAAACGTTGTAAAATATGCGATTTCCACCATATTAACGCAGACAAAAATCTTTTAAACAGCACAAGAGTATAGTTGTTATTTGAAAAGTACTTCACAGATAGTTTGTTATTGTCGTTGTACTCACGCTCATATTCTGCGTCTTCCCAAAGATTTTCTTTGGTTTTATTGTGTTGTCAGACTCAAATAACCCAATACAGATATTGCTTTCAAGCGTCAGAGGAATGCACAGGTTGATATAGACCTGAAAGTCAAGGTGTTTGCCATACGTCCCATCCAAATTAGCTCTCCGTCAAAGTAGAAAGCTAGCTAGTGGTAAAATACTCATACACCTATATCTGGCGTCATTAGTAAGGGACAAGTAACCATCCAAAAACACTGATTCGCAGCGACAGGCCAGGCATGTTAGGCTACTTGAACGGGAATACCAAACTCAACATTGTAGCTAGTTATCTACTTAGCTGCTAAGGCAATCTAGCGTTGAAAGTACAATGTGTCTGCTCTTTCCCTTCCAGACACTAGAGGGTGGATTTTCCACATTTCTCCTTTTAATATGCCCAGAACAATTAACATGTACAGATCTTGAAAGATGGGCTAGTTCGGTGTTGAGCACCTCAGTCCCACTTATATATAAATGTAATTTGCAGCAATCCTAGAGTGGCTAACAGCAGCGGGGGCATACAGTACATTTAGCCTCTGAAGTTAAGCACAGTAGGTTGTGGTCAGTGCCAGGATGGAAGACCTCATGGTACAATGGTGACACGTTAGTGTCCCATCTGGTCTAAAGATTAAATTCTGACGGTTAACGGCAGTGAACAAGACATTGTACTTTAAAGGGAAGCTTATGCTGGACAGGACGTTAAACGTGCGTTTAACATCTAAATATTGTTCATGCAAACATAATAAATAAATATATCATACAATTCAATAAAAATATTTGCCACTTACAAAAGTTAACAAGCTAACCCACCCAGTCAAATTCTCAAATGACATCCCACAACATTCTGAGCGTTCAAGTACATTTCATTGTATTAAATATATTCCCGGAAAAAAGTAACCCCAAAATTGTTTCATGTTGCATGTGCCTCATTTGGTATAATTGTAACATTTAATGTACATGTATGGTACTAGCTACACAATATGTATGTCGACGAAACCCCTGTCCTGTGTACGTTCATGCACACGAACCCCCGAACATCTCTAACGAGGCAAATTCCTAACCATGCTATAATAGCAATTGCCGCTGAGCTTTGACACAGCCCAACAAACGGAGCTAAATGCCACCATGTAATTAAATGAGTCTGTGAGGATGAACCACGGGCCTTTCATTAGGGTCAGGTGTATCATGTTCTAATGGGATAAACACATGCGATCTTTTAACATTTAACATGGGAATGGAACAGACGGAAGGGAATACGGCTTGCTTAAAAGTGCACTAGGAAAAAAGGGCCCGTGTCCCGGTGCCACTTATGCCTGAACGAAGACAATGACTGAGCGAGACGGATTAGCAGGCCGACTGTTGTTTTCAGGTTGTTGTCTTGAGTCGTGACTCTATTTCCAATCAAAACATGCCCTTTGTTACCCTAGCAAAAGAGATTGGTTTTATTCCAATATATCACGGAGCTATTCTCCTGTTGGAGGAAAATAAATGCTAAATGATTCTGGTCTGAAGAGGCCAAATCAGCTCACAGTAGCTTGATGCTAAGGCTGTTGATTGCAATGTTGGCAACACCTGATTGAATGAGTGTGGAATTCACACAGTTTCATAGGACGACTTATTTGGTTCGGAAACAAAAATTAAGTTGAAAGCTTTTCGAGCTGCACACCATCGCTAAACAATAACAAATTGGAAAGGATTTACACGGAGTGTATGACAACAGAAACGTTCATGAGTTAGCTTTTAGCACACTGTGGCGGCCCCCTTCAAACCAAGATTACATTGCCTGGGCACCGTAATCTTGGCACCTGTGAGTGACGTGCGATAGCTTGCTGGGGGGTGGAGAGCTTCACTGACATGTTTGAGATACTGCAGCGATAGGATGGGCAGGCTGGAAAAACATCTGACACCGCGCGACGGATGACTGACAGAAAGGGAACACACACCCTCAAAAGGGTGATATATTAAAAGTTGGGACGACCCTGCCCTATCCCTGGGAAGACTAAGGTTATCAAGAGGGGTCGCAAATCGCCACTCACTTTCACACTCCCTCCCTCACCACCAAAACTCTCCAATGGGTCCTAAAATACAGAGCGCTACAGCAAGGCAGAGATGTTAATCAGGAGGGAGACGAGGTAAAGTGCTGGAGGAAATGCCCCCAAAAAAGGGTAAAAGGGTAATAAATCACAACTGCCGAGTGTCTTCGACCCCCAGACAGGGCCGTGTTTAAAGCGGTCCCACGGAGGAGTAGATGAAGGGCACTGTCAAACAAGGCCAACAGCATCTGAGGAATGAAGCCCAGATGTAGACCGTTTGTGTGGGTAACGCCTGCATCTAGCCTTAATTAGCTGTTGCGCTAGTCGCTAGCAATCCATCTCGCCTGCGGTAGAAATGCCAAGGACAGAAGCACTTCTTAAGGACCTGAGCTTTACGCATTCATAATTCATTCCCCGGGTACCTCTTGATCAAATAAGGTTTGCATGTAAGAGACAGTTGTGAAATATGGTATCAATCGACCCCTTGACCTCTGTTCTAGCGAACCAATGCTGGACCAGCTGGAGATAAGATCAGGTGACCCTGACTGAGTGATCACCAGTGGTCACTGTGTTGGCCTCTGGTTGCCATATTCAACAGGCTGTAAACACACACGTTCAATTGACAAATGCTTACAGGGGCCTAAATTAATGTCAGGAATCAAATGAAATGGGATTTGAGAATGCAGTAGAGGATGCATTACATGTCAGTTTCAATTAGGTCACTGAAGGGGATATATTTACATTTTAGTCATTTAGCTGACAGTCTTATCCAGAGCCTCTTACATCAGCAATTAAGGTTAAGTGCCTTGCTGAAGGGAACAGTGTAGCATTTTCTTTTTTTCTCTGGCAGGCTTGGGAATGAAAACACGCAACCTTTCTCACTAACGCGATCAAGATAATATCCAGACATGAAGTTCAGACCTCAAGCTTACACAAATAATTTAAGATATGACCGTCGTGTTGTTTTTGTTTATTACTACAACTTTTGCAAAGACATTCGCATGATCAGTGAAGCCAACTGAGCCGATACAGTGAGACGTGGAAGCCTCAAACGCTCCCCTGATACAGCCGCGCCTCTTATCCCGCCCACATAGACTGCCCATTGGCTGTCATTCCTCTCTCACCCAGTAAAGGCGCGAGAGAAACACAAAGGACGAGTAGCAGGAAGGCGGCTTCACAGGGGTGACTTGCCTTCGATACAGGCCACATGATAACCCTTTTGCTCTCCACCGCTCAGATAAAGCAGACACAGCGGTTACCCTAACAGACACATTGAAGACACGTCCCCATTTGTAAATTCCAGCCGCAGCGGCGCACAAAATGGCATCAATCTATTTACTGGGCGGCAGAGTTATCACCATATGGTTTTGTGCTGTTTGCTCGCTGGTAAAATAGTGATCTATCAGCATCACGCTATCTATCTATAGTAATCTTATGAGCCCTGTCAGGCTTGTGAATGCTGTATATCTTTAAGCAGGAAGTGATAGCATCAAATGTCGATCCACAGCCTATACCCTTGCTTGTGTAAGGTGAAAGTGTGTGTGTGTGTGTGTGTGTGTGTGTGTGTGTGTGTGTGTGTGTGTGTGTGGTAGGGGGAAGAAGCTAATCTAACCACACATTGTGGCGTTATTGTTACCTCCACAATGACTACAGGGTAAATGTCTTCTGCGTTTTCAAGGCGTGTCCAGTAACCGAAAGCCCTTCTCTCACTGCGCCTTCATACACCATTGGACGGAATTAAAGCACGCAGATATACTCTCCTGATCACCGGAGCGATGGAGTGGAGCTCTGAGGGCAGAGGGGGAACTGTCGGCCTCTGCGGCTGTGAGCGGTGAGGTCGAGTGGGGCTTCAGTGCCCCGGAGCAGTGGGTGGACACAAGCGGTGGAGCTCACTCTCACACACAGATACGGAATAACCAATTTCCGGCCTCCACTTCAGTAACTGACTGGGAATATGAGGGAGGCAGAGTCCATCTCTGGTTGTATTTCATCTGTGGACTGCCGGGAGAGGAAAATGTGCCCGACTGCTCTGTATAGTATGCCAGACTATGAGATAGACCCACTTCATATTTCTTTCTGCCACTCCTGACCACTTTGCATATCTCTCCTTTCCTACGCCTTTACATTTCTCCCTGTCTCCACTCTTCCTTCCCCTCCTCCATGTCCCTGATCCCATTTCTCCCTCTCTCCACCCTCCCCTCCTCCGTGTCCCTGGTTCCATTTCTCCCTCTCTCCACCCTCCCCTCCTCCGTAGCCCTGGTTCCATTTCTCCCTCTCTCCACCCTTCCTCTCCTCCGTGTCCCTGGTTCCATTTCTCCCTCTCTCCACCCTTCCTCTCCTCCGTGTCCCTGGTTCCATTTCTCCCTCTCTCCACCCTTCCTCTCCTCCGTGTCCCTGGTTCCCTTACTCCGCTTTGATTTCAGCCCAGAGTGCTGTGATGTGCAGACGACTTGAGGGCACATTAGCGGCAGGCGGCGGAAGCAAATGAGGGTTTTTCCACTGTGATGGTTTCATCCAGTGACTGTCAGTCATCTGAGCCCTGACACAGATGTGTCAGACGGAGAAGCCAAGGCCTTTGATGTTTTCTATCCGCATCCCCTGTTCAGCTACCAATTTGTGGCTGTACACTCAGAGTGTTTGTGTCCTATACTAGACGTGTTTTTGGTGTGCATGTGTTTGTGTCTTGCTTTGTGGTGTGCGTGTGTGTGTGTGTGTGTGTGTGTGTGTGTGTGTGTGTAATCTATCTATGACTATTTTTCTAGGTTACATATTTCTGGGTTGGTGTTTTACAGGAAACAACAAAACGAAAACGCAGGCTAGTTAGGATGCACTTAAATCACACTAACAACTGAGATACTGTTATTACAAACAGGCCAAGGGAAAGCTTTGTGGTTTGAGTCATTGGTCCCAATCCCTAAACTGGCAAATAGAAAAATCTGAGATTGGGCATTTTAACACAACATCTCCTGCAAGTCATTCTGGAAGTTTGGTAAACTCAAATGTTAAAGGACAGGATAAAAGTGCTATGCAGAGTTCAATTACATTGCATAATGTATATTCAATTTTCAGACTTCCATTCCTATGGAAAAATAAACACGAGTGGAAATTCCTACTAGCATGCCATTCCCTCCATGGAGCACACAGACTGGGAATTTGTATAGCTGAACAAAAATATACTTTGGTGGCATCATTTATCTCAAAGAACCTCTCAATGCCGACTTCATTGCAAGAATAATAATTGTCCAGCAACATATTTATATGTATTTTCTCACTCAGGGGCTTAAAAAATTATTTATTTTTCATAAGCTATCACTTTCAAGGCAGTACTTAGGAAGGGATCAGGTTAGGTTTAGGGTTAGGTTTAGGGTTAAGTGCACAGGTTTGGTTAGGAAAATAGAATAAGCGGCAAGCACTAACCTTGTTCAAATGTAAATTAGAGCAAGCAGCACTTTTGAAATGCAGGATTCACCAAAAATAATTTCAGGCCACCCATCACATAATTTCTGCCTTGGGGGGCATATTATTTTTTTTGCATTGCATTTATTCAGTAATTCACAATATCTTTCAGTAAAATAGGAAATCAACAAGATACAAGACACATTCAAAGTGTTATTGGACCTAGATGCAATACTTCCTTGTTTGCTTGCTAGATCGTGGGCCCTTGAGTTAGGGACTCTCAGTATGGTGAGCCCGTTCTGCTACAGTGCGTTTGATGCCTTTAATGTTACATCATGCTCCCGCTTTTTTACTGAATTTTTCCTGCAAGTCCTTTAAAAAAATGCTAGAAAAATATTGGAAGTAGTTTCTGAGAGAAGTTCTAAAACATCTATACATTTTTTTATATATATTTTCTTGTGTGTGCGTGTGTGTGTGTGTGTGTGTGTATAGATACAACACACATACACATACATACATACATACAGACATATACGTATATATATATATATATATATATATATATATATATATATATATATATATATATATATATATATATACACATTTTAAACTTGTTCTAGAGTAAAGATAGCAGCAGAGCAACAGTAGAAAACCAAACTGGAATGATGAGCACACTAGTGTAAAACTGGCCTAGGATTCAGCAAACTAGTCTAAAACTGGCCTAGGATTCAGCAAAGTAGCCTAAAAATATTTTCTAATTAGTAAACATCACCAGAAAATACCTTCTGAATATTACTAAGCACATTATTACTGTGTAGTGTTAGATGTTTGATGTTATTGACAAATATATTAAGTATAAAGCACAAAAAACTGACATTCTTAACAATAAAATGTAGATTTCTCTATTGTATATACAGAGGACAGTTTACACTTTGTCACTTGTCTCTTTAAGTACACATTCTCAAAGAGGTAAGAGCAAAGATATCACAAATAAGTAAGATAAGAAAGCCTGTTGAAGGCATATAGGGACATCAAAGACATGGACCAGAGCCTGTTACCTGAGCTGCCATCATCTATTTCAATCAATTTCTCTTTTCAGGCCAACCCCCCTTTCCTACTCTGTCGGTGCTGGCATGTGTCAGACATTCCCCTCAGGAATACCCAATAACAGCATCCAAAGAACAGCTCAAAGCATCAAAGCTGTATCACATGGAATCTAGTCGAAGGTTGGAACGAGAGCAAAGTTCGCCGCCTAGCTCTGTATCCAAGGGCAACAGCCCAAAGCGGAGCTGGTGTTAAACAGGGTCCAGGATCTCACCCGGATACCCTCTGCGTCGCGCGCCAGCACTGAGCCGTCACAGAGCGTGTTCAGTTTGGCAGTATGAGCTTGTTCCGGCTGTTCATTTGGCGGCTGAGTTGCTAAAAAGCGGCACCCCGGTGGGACGTTGACAAATTTAACGACAGCTAAGACACAATGAGAAAGGGAAAAAACAGCTGCCCGGCGACACACAAAACAACGACGACGGCTGGGATGTTTGGTTCCTCGTGTCGGAAAAAATAGGGAATAAACTGTGTTGAAAAGGAAACTGGGTGAGATAGAGGGGGAGTAAAGTACGGAAGAAACACGCAAAGTAGGGACAGAAGTGAGTATCGGAACATTACCCATCTTGCTGGTGAGTTCCTAAATCCTCCAGCCTCAGGGAAGAGGGGGGACCCGTTTCAAAGCAGCAGGCATGCATAATATAAGCCACTTTGTTTATTAATGGCGAGGAGTCCCGGCAGAGATGCCAATCCTCCGCGCCAGGCCCCAGAGTCACAGTTGCTTCAATATCTAGCCGGATTAATAATGAATGCCCCTTATACCGCGCACCCTCTGAAGATCCGGCCCCGGCTTCTCAGTGTACACAGACGCCACAAAAGCCAACGCGGCACGCCGTCCTCCTCTCTCCCGCTGCAACCTCCCTGTGCCGGGTGGCACCGCTTTCATGTGCCTCACCAAGGCTTCTGGGAAGGGGATGAGAGGAGGACGATGGTCCAGCGGCGCGCTACAAGACCACCACCTCCACCCCCTGACATCAATCCCCGCTCAGCGCCGCGCGGCGTGGAATCGACGGAGGGAACGCTCCTCGAGGGGAGGTGGCGATTTTGACCCAACCGTCAGTAGCCGGGATACACATCACGGCCCGCCGTGACACGGACCATTCCGCTTGTCAGCGGGACCGGAGATCGGGGAGGTCCAATCATTCACGCTAGTGTGTGTGCGCGTGTGTTTCTACTCGCGTGTGCCCATTTCCTTCCTTCGGTGTGAAGGAACTAAAAGACGAAGAGGCGGGCCATCAAATGACCCAATAGACTGATGTGTCGGTCGCAAATAATGGCCTAACAATCTGAAAGCTATTTCCATTCAGTGGCGCCGCGGAGCGACATGATGAGCAGCCGGGCGAATGGCGGAGTCGGCGGTGCTCGTCGGGGAGGGCATTGATCAAAATGACGTCTGGGAAGATCCTTAGCACCTCCGCCGGGCAAAGTGCTCGCTCTCCATTCCTCTGCCTTTTTCACTCGCCCCTTGGTTTTAATAGAAAAGCTATGAATGGGTATGTCTGGAAGCAGCGTGCGCTCTCCGGTCCCCGCGGTGCTGTACGACATGTTATTTCCTGTCAGGCGTAATGCAAGAGAACGAAAGACTGGGGAAATCAATTCAAATGGGGCAGCTAGCAAGGTAGCTACCGGCTAGACAGAGCTGCTCAGGTTGCTGATGTATGTCATTTGGTCTCGTAATGACGACCTGTGGCAGCGGTGTCCAATCTGGGCCAAACACACAGCGTGGGAGGTCCATGTGTCTCCTGGCCTCACCCGGACTTTACCCCTAAAACTACCAGGTGGTACCCGGGCTTGCCGGGTCGGGAGTGAGGTACCCCCCGGGTTTATGAAGTGAGAACCAGACATCAGAGGGATTAATGTCAGTGTTGAGACACGTCATAACGGGAGTGTTGAAGTGTTGACAGATGTAAAAATATGGAGTATTTCCGGCCCTATCGGCAATGTTTGATTACGAAGACGTGTTCCTGTCAGTCCATGTCCTGCGACTGTGGGCTGACGTTTACAACAGGAAATGGTGAGAGGATTCCCGACCTTTTACGGCACGGCAAGACGAACACACAGGGCACTTAAAGTACGCAGGAAGTATCACCTACTGCCACGTGTGTCACTGTGCCCGGTGGCTAGAGAGCTGAATGAATGTTCAGGAAGGGTACTCCGGATGAACGTCTGTTGTGAGAGGGTTTGGGAAAGCAGACGTCTAGTGGCGTAGAGTAAGTGTCCTCGTCAAGCACTGCTTGAACGCCCACAGTCTAATAACACACTCAACAGGCCCACAAGGGGCAAGGGCCCAGAGGGCCAAACCCAAGTGTCTGGATCAAGAACCAATTCAAAGTAACAAGCCATGCATCTCCCAGTAAATATCGAGTACGCCAATCTCTGGGAATTAACCGGAGTCCATGGTGACACAGGTCCATTTACACACTTGTTATTTTGAAATTGCTGAAATTGACGCACTTGGCTTTCCGTTGCCCTCTGTCACAGACACACGTTGTCTGTCAGTCGGGGAAATATGAAGACGGCAAATGTCAAACCAACAAGTATTATCTACTGCGGACAGGACATTCTCTGTCTCGGACTCTCTCTCCCTCTGTTTATCTCTCTCAGATTTCTTAATGGGCAGAACACTGTAGAATGGAGAAGACTGAACTTGTCAGCCTTCTCGTGGGGTGAACTCCCTGTCCTCTCATCTCCTCCACCCCGCCCTCTTCCCCACCATGACCTCACCGTGTCATTATCACTAGGAGCTATAACAACAGGGGCCCCGGATAAAGGTCTCCCACAGGACAAGTGAACAGGGCAGGGAACAGCTGTCGGCCTGGAGGTCCGGCTGGGGCATCAGCATGCATGAGGGTTGCCCATAAGCAAACACTAACGCTGCAGCGAAACTAGCAATCCCCCAGGGTACCTTCTCCGCAGAAACACCCCACAACACAGGCCAGTCTCCTGAGCTGGTGAGAATGAACAGACAAAACAGGGAGGGCGGGAGAGGAAGATGGAGGAGGGAGAGGAGAAATATACTCCAGCTACGAACGTAAGACTTATTCCAGGTATACTGTCAGTGGAAGCTGATGAAGGAGGTGCAGAGATGGAACAGTAAGTGTTGAGGAGACACTGTGGGGGAAAGCCATGTAGACACAGTACGCAGGGTTGGAGCACCCTCTGGGAGTTGAAGGGTGTGTGTGTGTGTGTGCGTGTGCGCGTGCGCGTGTGTCGGGCAGTCTCGGGGGGTGGGTTGAACAGTGCATGTGTTGTGTTGAGTGTCGGAGCTGAATGGAATTGGCTGAGGTCCTCTGTGGCGGCTTTTAATCCAAGGGCACCCGGAGGAGGGGTTGCCATGGGGACGGCGTGACCGCAGGGAGAAAGGTGTGGGACCTCTCTGTCCTCACCGTGAAACGCAATAACAAGATCACACGGGCAGCTGTGACCGAGGCCGGCCCCACGGCCACAATGAGGGTGACGCTTTCCCCGCAGGGATTCAAGGCTTGACAACCCCCTTTCCCCACATCTACCGCCCTGTACTGGGATCTAGATTGTTTTTCCAAAACTCCCAATGCCACCGTCTACTGGCATAATGCGTGAATGAGTGACGCTGTCGGCCCTGTGTAACCTCGATGTAAATTTGGGACAGGTGCGTTTCGGGGACGTTTGTCTTGCTCTCTCCTGCTTGCTCTTAGTGATGAGCCTGGCCTGAAGCACTGAAGGGGTTTTGTCACTCTGTCTGGGGAGGGAGGGACGGACAGACAGACAGAGAGAGAGAGAGAAAGAGACACACACACAACCAACAGCAAGGCCACATTTCAAGTCAACACACAAAAACACAGTCGTGGAAAAAAAACAACACACTAACAAAACACTCGCACGTCTCACGACGATGCGTAATTACAGGCTTGTCCGTGGCGTGAATTATGTGACTGTGTGACGTTCCCTCCTTTTCCAAAGGGCACAGCCGGTTCCTGTGGCAACTCAAAAAAAACGTGTAAAAAGACGAAATTAAATGGGGGGAAGGAATAACAAAGCTCAGCGCAGGAACAGTCGCATGGCAGAAGAGGACAAGCCCACTCATGCGTCCCCATTTATACTCTCTCCTTCCCCCATGCACGCACGTATCCACACAGACTAGTCCATCCTTCCTTAGAGGAGGGAGCGAGTTTAACAGCCACAGAGATTTCTCCGTAATCTCTCCGTCACAAAAGCAACCTCCGTGATCCGAATTGAGAGCGAGGATGCTAAGAGTCTTCGGCCACATTAGGTTGCGTACGCAGGCGTGGATCAGCGTCCCCACGTCTAGCCCGCTTCGGGGTCAAAGGGCGGGTGTGGATGTGTGCAGTGTCTATGCAACAGTGTGCGTACATTGACTTGGAATGGACGGGGACAGACACAGCATCAGTGGAGTTACAATGTCATCGTTTGGTGTTGAGTGATGGGGTCTATCGACTGCAGTGTGTACCGGGTGAAAGGAAATGTCGTACAGCTCACTGCCATTCCTCAATACCTCATAATGAATCAGAACATTCTGCTGATACAGTCTCTTCAAGCATTATAATGCGTGCCGCAGATAACGAAGCGCTAATAGTTTACGAGAACGTCTTGGTCTTTGGCTGTTAAACAGTGTTCTCTGAAATCTGGGTGATTATTTTGGGGTTGTTTTATGAGTCAGCGAGGCACTTGGACAAAAAGCCAATCAAAACCCCTGCATCAAAGACTGTATGGGATATTAATATGCATGATACTGCAGAATCCGCCCCCTAGAGGCTTAATGAGGTAACAACATGCACGACAGATGCATCGCTGAGACAAAGTCCACTGAAAAGCCCAGTGGTTTTGCCAGGCTGCTTCCATAAGACTGCCGAGCACGTTGTTAGCAGTGATATAACGATACGGCTAAATAGGTTTCGGTTGGACTGTGAGCGCCGAGGCCAAGTTACTCCAGCCCCGAGGGAGGCCCGTGTGAGATGAGAACAGTCAACACGCATTATATACATACAGTACGTGGGAGAGGAAGAGGGAACAGTCAGCCACAGACCCGGTTTCTCCGTGTCCAATCCCGATGAGGAGACAGACAGCGGTTTGAAATGACAAAGGGAGAAGCGCGAGCCGGAGAGGGGTGGACCGCGGGGGCAAGATTGCTCTTCAATTACCTTCAATCAGAAGCTGCGTAGGACAAATCACAACGGCTTCAATTGGACATAATAAATTGCTTAACATATAGACAGGCTGAGAGCAGGGCATTGGGGCAGGCTCGTGGCGGCAGGGGCCTTGCAAACAGACGCCTTCCTTTCGGCATCCATCACAATAGTGGGGTTGTGGCAGGCAGTAGCGCTCGTTAATCATGCCGGATAACAGGACAAATGCCGGCCCTCCACCTTTTCTGGTACTCAGAGGCTTGCCAAACTACTAGGGCTAATACTCAATCACTTTACTGTAGTGCTTACTACACTAAAACTCAATCACTTCACCGTAGTGCTTACTACGTGGATACTCAGTCACTTCACCGGAGTGCTTACTAGACGGACACTCAATCACTTCACGGGAGTGCTTACTACATGGATACTCAGTCACTTCACCGTAGTGCTTACTACATGGATACTCAGTCACTTCACTGTAGTGCTTACTACATGGATACTCAGTCACTTCACCGTAGTGCTTACTACATGGATACTCAGTCACTTCTCCGTAGT
>JACXGJ010014966.1:0-14119 GCA_016801105.1 Esox niger
GTTGTCCTGTTTAGCGCACATGATTCTCATCCAGTCGTTACCATTCCAGTATATATGTGTCCTCTGTTCCCCCCTGTCTTTGCGTGTTATTGTCTCACCATTGATGAGCATAAGCCAGCTCGAATCTATTAAATATATGAACACAAACTTATCGTCTCCGCAGTCTGCTTCACCTCCGTCCCTCGCACGAGCTGACAGAGTTTCACAGAGAGAGAGAGAGAGACATAAAGTAATAGCATTTTAAAATGACAATGCTCTGGCAACATTGGATCAACTATGCTGTGGTAATATAGCACATTTAAATTTCAAATGTATGAGCGTAGAAAGAAAGAGAATAGAAAAACCCTAACAGACCACTTCTCAACCACATTTAAATAGCTTTGAACATGGAATTACATTACCTTTATTTAAACAAGCACAAAACGGGGTTGTACAATAAAGCTAAAACACTTCATTTAAAAAATTAGAATAATAAAGTCAGAGTGGGAAATTATCTAAAACATTCACAGGCTATGACTGTGGAGTGTTTTGACACGCACTCCTTTGCCACCTTACCTGCCCTCTTTATCTCAGTCCGAATCAAGTTCTGTACATGGGTTGTTTAGCACACATTCACATTTTTGAACCGTCCAAGCAATATCAACAATATGATGATGTGATCTGCCTTTAAATAATGGGTGCAAATTCAACCAGCATTCAATACTTACCTTGTCTGTGTTGATGGGAATTGCTGTACCCCAACAGCAAACAATCCAAACATCTTCACAGGTCCGGGCGGACCTAATATACCTGAGACCCGACACCATCGGGTTTGTGTGAGTAGTTTGTACTGGTTCCTGGTGACCAGTCAGAACCAGTACAATCTACTCACATATGCTGTACATATGTTTTGCTAGCTAATGGGACAAAGCCTTACCATTCTTAAAGCATTGTACAGTTGAGTTGACCGCTGCTGTGCAGAGAGTAAGCATCTCCTTGTTACTCTACTCCTGTTGTTTAGAAAGCATGTGGCACGTAGTTTTGTATGTAAAAAGAGGGCTTGGTCTCCAGAAAAAATGTGCTGGCTCAACCCGGTCTCATAGACTATAGGTGTAGCGTAATAGTACATTTGTGTCACAACATTTACTATGAAATGTTACGTTTAGAAACAATACAATGAAACTGTTTCATGTCATACGTTTGGGCCACCTTGAGAGCAGGTGAGACTGGAAACAGGCTGCAATTTGGGACTCAGAAGAAGACGCGTGTTGTAATTCATTGATTCGGGCTCACTGAACCACATGCCACATCATCACCCTATTTACTGGACGTTTTTCACACACTCAAGTCTTTGTCCCGTAATCATGAGAGCTGTGACTGCTCCAAACTCATTAGCATCCACTCCAGCCGCAGCGTCATGTGGATCTGTGGCCTTCCAGAAGATTAAGATGTGGCCAGGGGCGAACAAACCAGACGTCACTGAGAACACTAAATAATTGAATATTATTAGTAGTGTTTCAGAAGGCGGGATCATTTGTAATGTGAATGAGAAATCAACTTTTTTAATAAAGATTTCCAACTCATGAAAAATGCACCGACACATTTAGACACACAGAACCCCGGAATGCACACAATTATTCTTTGCAGACATATTCTGTATCAGCGTGTTTGTCCATGTTTAACTTTCTCATTAGGGAACGCAAGCGCGGTCAAAAGAGAAAATTCATTATATTATATTATATTGTCGTGAATTTCTTTATTTATTTCTGTATACGAGTTGGGGTTACAGGAAAATAGTTGTGGGTTGGATTGAAGTGTCGGAGTTACAGTTAGGGAAAATAGGGTTGGGTCTCTACGAGGGTGGGGAACCACGAAGTGGGTTTGTGTGTGTGTGTGTGTGTGTGTGTGTGTGCGTTCGTGTGTGTGTGTCTAACTGACATTATACAGGGCAAATGTATGCACACACTTTCCCCTCTATTGGCGACCAACTGTCCCCAGAGGTGTGAGTCAGAATCACACACCACCTCCTCTCCCTCCACTTCACGTCCCTCCCTCCTGCTCCTCATTGACTCCCTCCCTCCCCTTCTTCCAATCTATTTACCATGGGAACCAAGGCAACAACAGAACATTACATAAATAATGCAGTGATGTGTCAGAAGCGTTGGAATAATGATTTATCAACACTGTCCTTGTCTGCAGGCCAGGACCCAGAACATCACTCAACAAGGAGATTAATAATATGCGGAAACTGTTCCGATCCTTTACTAGTTCTCTCTATTCCTCTATCTCTTCATTTTTTGTAGTTTTGGAACTTTTTGTTTGTTCTAGTTCCTGTGTTTCATTAACACACCTTGTGGCTTGCAATTACTATCGAAGCAGTGCAGCGCCAATTCACCTTGTATTGCAAACAAAAGATTGGCTACAACAAAGACGTGACTAAATGAGTTAGCAGCTGTTCGGTTTGGAATTTCAGGTTGGAATATGTGACAGGACTCCTGACATGTGTGATGGCTGTGTGATTGCTGTGTGATGGCTGTGTGATGGCTGTGTGACGGCTGTGTAATGGCTATATGATGGCTGTGTGATGACTGTGTGATGGCTGTGCGATGGCTGTGTGATGGCTGTGTGATGGCTCTGTGATTGCAGGTGCCGACTGTCCCAACTCCTCCAACGCTCCTTCTGAATAAGAATGAGTTTCCAGCAGACCCAGCAACTTCACACAAACACACAGAAACGCACACCCACAGACACAAGCACACACACATGACAAATACATGTACAGACTTACGCAAACGGATCACGCCACCCCATCCATTACAGTTCATACATGACAGCCGATGGGAAACTGCATCGGTGTCACCTCATGTTTCTGACCCCACAACCCACTATCTCACGTAACACCAGGACACATACGGCCCAATGGAAACACAAGGTAATGCAGTGGTAATCTGAACACCCAGTGAAATTAACCAATTGCATCGTGGTATCCTCTAGACACACGCAGACAATTGCGATTCGCATCATTGAAACGTATCATAATTTATTGTAAGCCTCATATGGCAGAGGCTTAGGGATGGTACATTCTATTGGATGTTCCAATTACTGCTCCTGTTGGTCAGAGTGATGTACCATGTCAGGGCCTCTCACTGATTGGACAAGTGATGGATGGAAGGAGGATGGATGGAGGAGTGGATTATGGGAGAGATGGAGGGGGGTACATGAGGAAAAACAGGGTGGATGGAGGAGGGGGACGAGGAGGAGGATTTTGCCGTAAGTCTTCTTTAATGACTATTCACATGGTGGGCAATGTTCCGTATCAGAGGTTGGCATATCATACTCCGCTATCTTTGGTAATAGTCAGCGAAACATTTTACTGCGTCTCATTCAAAATAGCGCTCACTAGTTTGGTCAAATGTAAATATCAACCAGATGGGTCCACTTGGCCGGTGGGCAGAATGTAACCAGCCTGACAGCACCTGATGTTGAACAGTCCGTCGGGAGCCTCTATGTTCTCCATCCATGTTCACTTCTTCACTGTCTCATAGAGACTCCATTAGTCAGCCAGCCCCCAAAACAAACACATCAACTCTTGTCCGGGGTCCAGGAGAGCCCCGAGCTTTGTCAGCCAGCCTAGCAAGCTCAGTCACCATTCAAGGGGAGAGCGATGGCGGGGGCGGGGGCGGGGGGCGGCAAGGGAAACGGAGACTGAAAACAACAAGAAAGAGCCGGAAGGCGGGCAGAGGGCCAGTAGCTGAGAGGGTCTACAGGGCCAGACATTCCCTTGCGCTGCCGAGCATCTGAGGTGGACGAGAAAAACACGTTCTGAAATATCAGACATATAAACAAACAGAAAAGGTGCCCAGCTGTGCAAAGGCCCTGATATTAGTTGGTTTGTGTTTATTGACGTGTTTGTTTACCGAGTCCCATGGTGCCACACTGCATCTGTGCCAAGTCCCATGCGAGCCCCTATGTGAAGGGGAAAAAACAGCCCCTCTAATCTTAGTCATTTCTGCGCCAACACGCTTCCTATCCCCTCCTCATAGGATCCAACCAACAGTGTGACAGACATACTGTGTTGTCTCACTGTGGCAACGAAAGAAAGGCGGCAACATAGCTGCCTGTTGCGTGCTGAACATACACAATGGGGAACATGTGAATATATTACATTAGCGAACGTCCGTGAAGATTTGAAAAATGGCCCAGAACCCTTAAACAACAGTCGGCAGCAGTGTCAATGTTTCTGCTACAATACAGTCTTATTTGTTGGGGTTTGTGTTATTGGAAAAAATAACTCATAGCCATTCTCAGGCCAGGTTAGCTGTGCACCTAAGATATTGGTGTGTAAGACATGTGGATAAAAATAAAAGGTTAGTAGATGTTTTAACTAGTTGACCCGGTGGGTGTGTTTGTCCCCACAAGGAGTATAAACAATTTGTTTACCACAAGCTTTAGCGTAAAACCTACAATTGGTGTTAGCTTTAGTTTCGGCATCAGGATTAGGTTCAGTCAGTAGGGTAAGGTTATGTTTGGTACTGCTAGGTTATTGAGGTTAAGGTTATGGTTGGGTTTGAGTTGGGAAACAAAATTCAGGGCCCCATAACAACCAAAAATATAACCTGTGTGACTGTGTGCCAATAGCATTTGGCCTTTTGCCCAGATAGATCAGCTACAGAGAAAGGATCTAATGTCAAAAGTTCTGATTTCAGCATGATACCAATTAGTGAAAGAGCTTAACAGTCCTGGAGTAACATCAGATATCTGTTCTGGAGAAGAAGCAACATGCTTACTGTCATTTGTGCTACCAAATATAAAGCTAATTCCAACAAAATTATTACAATAACACATTTTCAATTTTTTTTGCAACCAGAAAAGATTATTTTCAGTGTCTTGGGCTTTTAGGAGTTTCCTGTGACTGATCGGTGCTCTTCTACGACTAGAGGAGTTTCCTGTGACTGTTTTTCAACGACTAAAGGAGTTTCCTGTGACTGATCTGTGCTTTTCAACAACTAAAGGAGTTTCCTATGACTGATCAGTGCTTTTCAACGAGTTAAGGAGTTTCCTGTGACTGATCGGTGCTCTTCAACAACTAAAGGAGTTTCCTGTGACTGATCGGTGCTCTTCAACGACTTAAGTAGTTTCCTGTGTTTGGGTTGCATCCCAGTAAATTCCTATTGGTCAGAGCTGTGCTGTATATGGAACCCTGCCGGTTGAAACACACCCTGCAGAGAGTTTTAATACATCCAGAGACAACAATGTACAACACTGCTCTCACCCTTCTCCCTTCTCCTCCCACTCTCTCTCCTCTCCCCCTCCTCTCCCCCCTCCTCTCTCCTCCTCTCTCCTCACCAGAAAGCAAGAAACCAAATGAAACCCGAGTCTATGTTGTTCAGACAGGTTTCCAGTAATTTGCTTATCAACACATCGTATCTACCCCTGCATCAAACAGATGTCTGTCTGTGATGGTCTCAAATCGCAGTTCATTATCCACTCACCAACCGTACTGGAGTGATTTCAACGGTCCCAGCTGGAACTGTGACGTTAACGATGTGATCCTGCCAATGAACAATAAATAAAGGATTCACAATGGGTGCATGTCTGCATGAATCCATGTGACTGGGGAGGCTTTGTCAGTGTGAGATGGTCAGATGGAAGCAGCTTAGAACAACATTATAGAGCATCAGTGGAGAGTAAGTTCCAGCGTCTTCGAGCCCAGACTGGGGGTCACAGCAGATAGGGCAACTGGACACGCAGCACTCAATTTCCCTCCTTTACCAACCCCTGGCAATGTATTTGACTCTTTCTCTCTCCGTCTCACTCTCCCTCTCTCTCTCATTTCCACTCTCTCTCTCGCTCTCATTCTCGCTCTCCAGTTCACCATCTCTGATGTCCTGGACTTTCCATACAAGATGCTGTTCATCCCGGGAGTCTCAGAGGTGAAGGCAGGGCTGACCATGTCCTTACCACAATCTGTCTCTTACAGTCTTGATGTGTTCGAAAATAAGAAGTGGTAGGTAAACACCCCACATTCAGCAATAATTCAGTATGTTGAGCAACAAATTACATACATTTGAAAATATTTTTCTCATATAACTCCTATTAGGACAATTATGAAACATGAACAAACTTTCAATTTCAGTACACAATTGATTATTTCCTTCTTGTTTATTTTTTTAATAAACGGATGTGCAGCGGAGTTTTGTATTACTCCTGTTAAATGTCTAGATGTATGTTCAATTAAACAAGAAACCAGGCAAGCCTAGTTCAGCCGGCCCTCAATAAGAAGTGTTGACTGTGGCTGCCCTCGAGAGATTTGAACGCGGTCACCCACGGGAATGTTTGTGTCGTTAACCATTATGCCACAGAGCTGAATATTAGATGTTATAGCTGTTATAAGAGCTTGTTAGCCAGAAATATGTCGCTAGATGCCATTAAGCATTATGTTAAACTTAGTAACGTTCCTCCACCACGAATAGCATCTATTAATCGATGGCTTTTGCCAATGGCCTTTTTACTAGCTTATTAGCCATTTGTGAATGACATTGATACATTAACTACTGTATCAATATAGGTGATGGTAACAGATTTTTTGTCAAGTGAAAAGATGAGTGAATCATGTAGCCAGCAAACTGACTATCCTGAAGAAATCCTAAGGCATAAATAAAAAATCCACCAGAAATAGTCGCAATTTCACCAACAGTAAACTAGTGATGGCCGTTCGCGGCTTCATTACCGTTATTCTAGCAGCAGGTTTTCGGTCCTGAACCTCATTATTTATTTTGTCAGGTACAGGAGTCAAACACAGATGCTGTTGTTTGGTAGCCCGTGTCTCTAACCACTACGCTTTTTAAAAAAGGTTGGTTAGTCAGTCAGTCAGTCAGTCAGTCAATAGAGACTCTTCTAGGCCGGCTCTGCATATACTGTCCGTCAAAAAACCACCTAACGGCACAGTCATGAAGTCTCCCAACCCCCTTCTTTTTTTATTTCCCCTCCCTCCCGTCGCATGTTCAGCTGCTTGTCTTTTCATCGCTCTTTTCCAGGTGTAAATACCCAAGACTCTCCAATTCCCTCAACAAAAATCTCTTTTCCCCTTTAAACATGAAAATCCCTTTTCCCTTTTTTAAAGCTTTGATAATGTCAGTTACTAGTTATGGTTCCCCAGGCAACACTCCAAGTCTCGATCTCATTTTATCAGTTTTGCCTCACTCCATCTCTTCTCTCTCCTTTATCGCTTCTCTTTCACTCCTCTTTTATTCTCTTTCTTTCCTCTTGACTCTCCTCTCTCTTTCTCTCAAAGACCGTATAATGCTCTGGTTCCCCTTCAAGCTTTCTGTCTTTCATCCCTTCATCCATCATCCTACCTTTTACTCTTTCACCATCCATCCTCCTTCCTTTTATAGCTCCATCAATTCATTTATCCTTCCGAACACTCCTTGGGTTTGTGTCCTCATCACTATCTCTCTGGAGGGTTGATGAACATCCTCCAGTCCCAGGAGCCTCGGAGGTTGCTGTGGGGCTCAGCTTTACAGAGATGTGAACGTGAGTGGAGATGGCCCCCGGAGAGACCCATTTTCCATGGGACAATTCTCTTCTGCTATGCTAATGCCGGGAGCTGTTAGAGTGTGTAAGCAAACATGTCACAGCCTGTGTTGAAGTACAGGTATATTTTTAACTTTTATCACATTGGGACATTGTGTCCTGGCTGCCTTTAAATATAATGGACGTGACATTACTTCTCCAGCGTGTAATCAGTGTAATCAGCTCACAGAGGACTGGAACTCAAGACCTCTGTCTTGAACAAACTCCTGCAGCATATCAGACGTGTAACGCAAAAAACGATAAAAGGTGTATATATTTGAAAGTTAGCTATTCAAAAAGTTGACTATGCAAAAAGTAAGCTATGCAAAAGGATAGATATTCAAATAGTTATTTATTCAGTCGCACAATGAGTACTTTAGTACCAGGGGGGCACAGATACAAACACACTGCGGCCCTGTTTGCCCCTCTGTGCCCCTGTTTGCCCCTCTGTGCCCCTGTTTGCCCCCCTGCGCCCCTGTTTACCCCTCTGTGACCCCTGTTTGCCCCTCTGTGCCCCTGTTTGCCCCTCTGCGCCCCTGTTTGCCCCTCTGCGCCCCAATTTGCCCCTCTGCGCCCCTGTTTGCCCCTCTGCACCCCTGTTTGCCCCTCTGCGACCCCTGTTTGCCCCTCTGCGCCCCTGTTTGCCCCTCTGCGCCCCTGTTTGCCCCTCTGTGCCCCAAACTAAGGCCTGGCTGCTTCAGTGGAGTGTATACAAGAACCCTGAACCCTGCTGGAGCACAGGTGTGCCCAGTCTTCCACTAACACAGTGTCTCAACACTGTCCCAGTCATGCAGGCACCTCGGACCAATGATTCTGTAAGACAGGGTCTGTGAAGGGGTCAGCCGTGCCGGCATGTGGACCGGGAGACGATGAAACGGGGATAACGACATCAAAGGCCGGCTGTTTGGGGAAGATGACACGGCTGCTGGGGATCTGCGTGGAGATCACAGAGCCAAGAGGACACGTTTCTGCCGGCGTTAGACATCTGACTGACAAATTTGCCCCCATGTGATCATCACACACCAAGAGCTGTTTCATAAAACCTTTCATGCCAGCTTCCTTCCTTTGAAGAAAATGATTTCTGAGGACAAAAACTCAAAGAATGGCGTAAACTTTCTTTTTCAAAGGACAAGCCTTCCAGAGGAAGCTCGGACGCCTACAGAACAGACAGTCTGTTACATTAGACCACAGTCTCAATCAGCACTACAGAGAGCATGAGTCATTGTGAAGCGTTGCGTTAGTGTGGACGGTTGCAGAAAGCTTCGATGCCATGGAGGGTGATCTCATGGTTACAGCACGGTTTCAGTCAGTATCGACTTTTCATTTGAATCTTTGTAGAGCTATGAAACGGAAACACCATCCTAATAAATGACCCACACCCTCGCTGAGCACCACGCGCCCAGGGGCCCTGTATCAAATATGGTGGTGCGGGGGTGTTTTGGGGATCGTTTGGACACGGAAACCCCATTTAAACCCGATGAAACCTGATGCCTCAGGCGACATGACAGACTATGCGTTCAGTTCATTATTTGTTTGTTTAGGGGGGTGTTAGTAAGGAGAGTGTTTGTGTGTGTGTTTCTGTCTGTGCGCATCCAGATCTAAATGTCTGTTGACGTGTGCAGAGGCCCATGGGAGGCAGAGCGGCCTGAGTTTGTGCGTTGTGTAATTGACATGGAAGAGCTGTACAGGCAGATCACATCAGAAAGGTTGAAACGACGTGAAGTTAAACGTCTGGATTAACACTCTGCTCTGCTGCCGCCATCCCCTGCCATGCTGCGTGCCTGGTCTGTCATTTGCAGTTACCTCCTCTTTCTCTCATTCTCTCCATCTCTTGCTCTCTCCCTCCCTCCATCCCTTCTCCCTCTCCCACTTTTATTTTGAAAACAAAATCTAACTCCGACAATTTTTTTATTGCTATTCTCTAACATAAAAGGGCTGATCGCGGAGTGCACCTTCTTGAGCTTACATAACATGAGTGGATTCCTACTCACAATAACAAAAGAATTGCCTTTACTGGCAAACAGCTCCGCTCCCAAAATGACCAGGAGCAAGAAAAACAAGCAGGATTCGGTTTATTTAGAGCAGTCCCGAATACAGCTGCATGAAACAGCCAACATTTTGAAATGAAATATCATTTTTTTAATATATGCAATCAAGAATGTATACATATTTTCTGCTTTTAACACCAACCAAACGATAACAGCGACACATATGAAATGCACCAATGAGAAGAAAGGAAAATAAAATGGATGGAACAAGACAGTGTGAAATATAAAGGAAAGACACACCCGGATGTTGAACTGGCACAGTGCTTCGTTTCCTGGTTTAAAACTTTGCTCCACTCCACTCTGCACCCTAATAACCTTTAATATCCCAACCTCCTCCCTGCTACCAGACGAAACCTCCCACCCCTTAACCGATCCCAGTCGTCTGCCATCCCATCCGCCCCACCAATCCACCACTCCACCACCATACCCAATCAAATTTCTTAGACCTTACATAGATTTAAATGTCCCTGCATATACAAAAAAACACCATTAGTTAGAATCATAATTGAATCTTACCTAAGTCAAAATGTGCTGCAACAATAAACAGAATGCAGTGACCGACAATGCAGTGTTTAAAGTCATTTTATGGCATCATCCATGTACATACGGTGGAGGTTGACAACTCATCAAATATCAGATATGAAAGCTAGACTGTGGGATACAATAATACAGAATATGTCATTAGTGTTGGTGGTCGGTGATGATTTACATTTTGTACCACATTATATAAACCGTTATGAATTTAAATTAATATAATTCGGAGGAGGAGAAAATGACTTTGTCAGTCCAGAATCCACTTACTGCTTTTTAGTTATTCTGGAAAATCTAGTTTTATGACATGCGGTCCATGGCTGATCAGATCCAGCTGTCTGATGGGACAGGCCTGCCTTGTCATGCCAGTAGCTTTTCTGGCGACTAACAAGAAACTCAGTCATGGTTGTCGGCAGGGGAATGTGTTCCCCGCAAGCAGAGGTTTACTTCCAGTTTCATTAGAATGAGGTAGGCAAAATCTGCTTGAGGGAAGTCTCAGTGTTTGACTGTCCCATACCTGCTGTGGAGGCCAAATAACAGATTGGACAGTTGGGAGAATATAATGTAATTAGGTAAGAGATGGGTTACAAAAACAAAAGGAAATTTAATTACAAAAATAACTCATTAATCTTTTGGAAAGGGAAATGCCTGAAATTTAAATAATGTCCCCTAGAGTGACATTTATGTTCTTTAGTGGGAAGATTTTTCCTGATATACAAAAGGATGTTGCGCGAGCTTGCAGCAATCAGACGTTGTGGTGTTTATCAGGCATTCCACTATCATACCCACTGAAATGAGTTCACATCACTTTATATACATGAATGATTCATTACTTTGGATTTGTTTTGCAGAGAAATATAAAAAGTTTTGGACTAATCATCAAAAACTCCTCTTCTGATCTAAAATGTGCAGCAGCGATGACTACTGCACATCCCATATGAACCCTCTAATCACAAGGGTGTCCAGATAGCAGCTTATTGGAATTCCAAAGCATTGCATCACAGTGGTGGATGTAATTACGGTGTCTCTGAACAAATTAGTTGTGTACGTTTTTGTGGACGGACGTGGGAAATCTTAGCGATGTCTGTGTGTAAAAAGATAAATATTTGGAATGAGGGAATTTGTTTATCATGTAAAATGTAACACTTTATGACACTTGAACAGGCACTTATGATAAAATGAACCCACAAATTGTGGGAAAAGGTGAAAATACATATTGTAATGTTTTTTAGGTAGATATTTGGTTTCCCATTTAGAAATGGTAACATGTTCTGCAACATTTCAGCCAAAAAAAGTGCATCCGGTGGGAAAATACCAATTTGTACAAAAATACATAAAATAAATGCCAGAAATCCACACTTTTACCTTATAGTTACTGTATGAAAGTGTAGATCAGTGCCACTAAAATCCACACTTTTACCTAATAGTTACTGTATGAAAATGTAGTTCAGTGCCATTAAAATCCAGACTTTGACCTTGTAGTTATTGTATGAATGTGTAGTTCAGTGCCTTTCAAATCCAGACCCTTAGTGCTGTTTTCACAGACAGATTAAGCCTAGTTGAGGACTGAAACAACAAGCTCAATGGAGCTTTCTATACTCGTTTTTTTGTCCTAGACGAGGCTTAATTTGTGTCTGCAAAACCGACCCTTAGAGTATAGAGCCAAAAGAAGATAAAATGTTTCACTCTCCAAATGCTTAAAGGATGCACTAAAAATCAAATAGGATTTCAATTTGGGCATAATGGTGTTCCATTTTCCATGTAAAAATATGTTTTAACAATTATTTGAATTATGTTCTGGCCCTCAGACCATGCACCCTACAGCTAAACGGATCAAGCTGTCTGTCATGTACTGTATGAACACTGATGCTACAAAAATACACACTACACTATTAAACTTTATTATGTAAGAGTTCAGCAAACAGTGCAGAGCAATGAGGTGTTCTAAGTTTTAGGGCCAGTTTTGAAGACAAAACAGGAAGTTCAATAGACAACTCCACTGAGCTTGTTTTTTTAGTCTTTATGCCTGCAAACCGTCCCTTTGAGTATAGACTCTGGATGAATAGTGTTGTGTAACACAGAACAGTAAGTCTATGGGAGAATACATCTTCAACCCATCTATCCTTACTTTCGAGAACACAGAGGAATCTTTTGTCCAATATGTGCTTTACTGCCATAAATAAACACAATGAATTTGGAAGAGACAGAGATGGAGATGGATGGACAGAGATAGATAGACATAGAGACAGATATGGAGATGGACGGACAGAGATAGACAGACATAGAGACAGATATGGAGATGGATGGACAGAGATAGATAGACATAGAGACAGATATGGAGATGGAAGGACAGAGAGAGACAGACATATAGACAGATAAGGAGATGGACGGGCAGAAATAGAGACAGAGCAATACAATTTAATTAGCTTTGTTGAGCAGGCAGCGAAGACATCCCACAAGTCTCGTCAGTGTTTATGCCTTCGTCTCTGTGCCTCCTTTCTGCACAAATATTCACAAGTATAAAACAGATTCATTCCATAGTTCTGGTGTCTACAAAACTATTCTCTGAAAGGATGGAGGGGGCGGTTTTTCCAACTCCAACCTCTCCAATCGGAAGAAAGTTCACAGGAAGTAGAAAGTTGCGGTGTACCACTCTGCCCTTGTCTGTTGTAGGATTTACAACTCTGTAGATGTGCAGATTTGGCAGTAGATTCCCAAACGTCCGCCAACTTCCTTTTCCTTCTTACTTATTTTGGTTGTAATTGCACCCTCATCCTTAATGGGCCTCCACCTTGTGAAAGTTATTTGAATTACAGCAAGAGTTTGCATTCAACCCAACTCTCCCTTTGTAGCACACTCGCTGTACTGACTTTTATTTGGTTGACATACAATAGCATTAAAAAGTAATTGTTCTGATCTTTTAAATTATACAATAGCAGATTATATGGGATAGTGACTCTCTGCACTATTCATTGCTTGTTTTCCACTGGAACAGATATTCAGTTTTAGCAACTAGGAAATGATGTGGTGTTTTGCTTGCCCATATTGGCTATTGGTTGTTTGAGGAGAGATGATCGTGTCTCAGTCACATCAGTGGAGGTGAATAAGGATGCAGTTTTTCCATTTGACTGACAGAAATTCCGCATTGCGCTGTTGAATAAATGTCATTCCACTGCTACAGCAGAAAATCACAAACAATTTCTAATATTGCAATGCAAAAATTTAACAAAATGCCCCTTTAATGGAACGCATTCAAAACGATCTCACCTGGACAGCATAGATGCTACCAACAAAACTGAACGTTACTGAGAGTCAACCGTTGCTAGCAATCCAGCTAAATATTATATTGAATGCCCCACCTAAAAAAAGGAAATATCATATAACTCAAAAATGTAACATGTAAAATGAATATGTTCATTGTGGTTGGGCTTTGGGGAATTTCCTTTTATGGGGGAGGGCGAAATGTATCACATTTAAAATAGGGGTACCTGGTGGACAGAGATTGGGAATCCTGTTCTAGTGTTATTTAGGACGGGGAGGAGCCGAGCGGATTGACAGTCAGACTTGTAACCAAGGAAAATCCATCGACTTTCCCCTGTCCAAGGTCCTTAACCCAAATTGCTGTAGGGTCACTCCAGGGTTGCTGTGAATAAATGCCGTTCCTGAGCTGGAGTCTATGCTCCCAATTCTGTGTTCACACGTGATCTCTGATAACAAGGTCACAGTCCTGTCTGAACTGGCTGTCGATGCACTTTCTTCCTGTCTGCCGCTAAATACTTGTATTACCTGTTGTGGCAATTTCTTAACTAATGTATTTTGGAGACATGTTTGCTTATCTATTACATGGTATGTAACTCTGGTCTTTGGTTGTGACATGCATCTGTATTATTTCAGAGAATCATTAGGTTCTCTGACCAACTGCTCAACTGGCTAAACCATTAAAGCTATCTGTCCTTGGTTCCTTAGGAATGTGAGTGTTGGGGGAC
>JACXGJ010014967.1:0-14119 GCA_016801105.1 Esox niger
CACACAAAGACAAAGGGAGCAGAGGGAACATATATACTGAGGGGAATGACTAAATGATGATCAGGTGCGCTAAACGAGACAACAGGTGCAATGAGTTGATGAGATGGGGCGATGGTGTCAGAAGGTCGGTGACGTCGAACGCCGAAGCCCGCCTCCTGCAGGGGGAGGATGGGCAGTAGATGGCGTGGTCGTCACACTGATGTTTCTAATGACCACATGACCTGAAGGGAGACTGTTCCCGATGTGAATTTACATACTATATTAAGTAAAAATAAACAAGGGGCTGTAAAGCTCACCAGTCCGAACATCTTCCGTTCTTGTTTCCTGAATTTCCCTCAAAGCCCATTGGAAGAAGTGGTTCAAGAGGCAGACCATCAAAGCTCATTGGAGGAGGTTGACCAGCCAGCCTGCGAGTCATCTCCTCCAATGCGCTAATGTTTTTGATGCCAAGTAAATGATTGCAGACACAACTATAATTAAACGTAGAGTAGACTAATATGTCACGTTGCAGCAGCCCACCTGTGAGACGTAGAGAGGCTGACGAGTGTATGGCCCTGTCCTCCAGCTCCCGGACATGAACTGTGACTCCAGACACCACGTCCGGCCACACCCCATCGGACACGCCCACTCTGAGGGAGTAGCTTCCTTCCAGGGTATTCTGTCTGATGGCTAGGTCGCCTGTGCTCTTGTCCAGAGTAAAATACCTTTAGAGGAGGAGAACGATGTTGTGGAAAACCAACAGTACATGACTGGTAAACATTTTGCAATAGACTATGGGAATAAGTGTTTATTATTGGATAAGGCCAATTAGTACATAACGGTCTAACACATAAGCTAATTGCTCTGTACATAGAGAGTACCTATACCAGTGGTTCTTAAACTGGGGTGGGGCCAGATAAAAACATCACATTGCCAAAATGTCATGTTGTTGGTAAAAATGTAGACTCTCTTCTATATCCATTGCCAAGTAGTGGTCATTTAAAATGTTCCTTCACAGCAAAACCCCTCATGTGCTAATTACACCTCATTTGATTTGGTTTTTGATTATGAGAGGGTCCCTGATGATTCGCTAAAGGTGCCCCCAGTTCCCTGTGCTACACAATGGTGTCAAGTCGAAGCGATCCATTGACTGACAACACATACCTCATTCCTTGTGAGACCAAGGTGTAGGTCTTGTTGTCCCAATCATCGGGATCAGGGGCATAGACCTTGCCAAGTAAAGTTGCCTGCATCCTTCCTGTCCAACACACACAAACACATTGATTTTGTCGGCAATCAACGGTCTCCAAACTTGACACGATGGAGGCCCTAAGGTGTCTTGGGCGTTTCTATTTTGTTCCATAGGGTTCTGTTTGTCCTGTTCTTTGTTCTGTTCATAAGTTCCACTGAGAGCTTAAAGTTAGTATCAAGCCTGTGCGCAAGCATACTGCAGCTAGCTAAACATTGGGTCTCGCATCAGCATATGAGACATGTTGCTCCAGCCAGTAAATGAAAGCTACACTAAAATGGCAAGGTTCAAAATTAGAATGTTATGGGCCTACCCATTAACCCTGAGGAACACAGCAGATGTTGTAATGTTCAGGTCAACATCAGGGCCAGATACAATAAGTGGGGTAGAGAGAGTGTAAGAGGGTTGAATGATCTTAAGAGCATGTATAGACAACAACAACTGTGCTTCATTTAAATTAGATTTACATAATATGCAAACATTATTTTCTGTTCACACTATATAAGGAGAACCTCTTAACAGGTCATAAATATGCGCTAAGGCTCAACCCATGTGAGAGCATCTCTTTGGTCTCCTAGCCTGGAAGGCGTATGAACTCAATGACAGTGTTGTTTACCTGGTAACGGGTAATAATATAATTTTTATAGAGATTTTTTTGGAGTTTTTTCAGATTTTGTTTTGTACATGTAGCAGACCCAAGACGTCATACATCACCACTCATTCCACTCCAACACACTGTGTGAAACATGGTCTTTAGACCTTAGTAGGGGTGGGGAGTATCTGTCAGGAAAGTGGGAATGTAGAGTTTACACCATAACACGTTTTTATCGACACAAATCTGGCGACAAGTGTAGGTCATTGAGATAAAACTACATTCGCATATAATTACATATATCAGTATCACACACTATTCTATTGTTGACGTGATGTACGCTGCTTGCTGTAATCAACCTGAACACCCGAAGCCAAGTACCATTATTATGCCTTACCATTGTAATTGTAGCGACAACACGGAGAACTATCGTCTTCAGTTCAAGACAGCAGATATAGAAGCTCGGCTTCAGACACAAATGTCAGGCAAGGATTATGTTAGTGTAGAAATTGGAAAAACTGCGTCTGTCCCACCAGGAAGAAACGATAGTGTTGTTAGCCACGCCGGCAAAGCTCCAGCCACCGGGCAAGAACTTTCTCTTGGTTACTGGGAAGAAATGCAGTCGACCAGTTGAACCTGTGTCACTGCTAGAGTCGACTGAGATTTCCAACAGGTTTCAATGCCCGAGCCGTCTTCGGAGGGGAATGATCGGCAGGCATTTTCTACCGGTGGCCAGGAAAAACCGAAAACGTTAGTCCTTACCCGCAGTATTAGACTAAAGTATCAGCCAGCGACCGTACACTGTTTAACGGGGTATATCTTCTGACAAATCACAAGTATGTTTTGGTGTTCCTCCAGGCTCGGTTCTGGAATCACAATGTCAATTTTCACTGCTATGACACAGTCATATATTTTGATGAAGCTTGGAGAAGCCCCAAAATTAGCAACTTTGGAAGCATGTGTTTTAGATATTAGGAAGTGGATGACAGAGAACTTCTTGCTTTTTAACTCAAGAAATAAATGCTCGTTTTAGGACCCAATAAACTAAGAGTTTTATTGGCAGATCTCACTGTGAACCTCGACGGCTGCATGGTCGTATCCCAAGAGACTGTAAGAAATCTCGGCGTTGACGCTGACCTCTCCTTTGATGAACATATAAAATATATCTCAAGAGTTGCTTATGTTCGAAACATTATCTTCGAAACATTGCAAAAATCGGAAACATTCTATCAAAAACAGATGCAGAAAAACCAATCCATGCTTTTGTTACTTCAAGATTAGATTACTGCAATGCTCTTTTTTCTTCTTCCACTGATAAATCAATAAATAAACTTCAATTAGTGCTGCGCAAGGCTGCTGGAATCCTAACTAGAACAAAACAATTTGAACACATTACTACAGGACTAGCCTCTTTACACAGACTACCTGTTAGGGTTAGGGCTGATTTTAAGGTTTTATTGTTAACCTATATATCAATACATGGACTTGCTCCTACATATCTTGCTGAAATGATCCAGCCATACATACCTGCACATAACCTTGGATCACAAGATGCAGGCCTTGTAATTGTACCTAACATTTCTAAACAAACAGCCGGAGGCAGGGCTTTCTCTCATAGAGCTTCACTACTTTGGAATGATTTGCCCATTAAAATTAGAAATGCAGACTCAGTGAAAACCTTTAAGTGTCCACTAAAGACTCATCTCTTCAGCCTGGTCTATGATTAAGTGTAGTCTGGCCCAGGGGCATGAAGGTGACCATAAAGGCCTTACTCTGTTCACCCTTGGTGTCTTGCCAGGTGGGCTCTCATCGCCACTCAGATGCCCTCCCTCTAATGCCATTCAGGAGCGCAGGCACTGGCTGGCTGTTGTCTCTCTGTTGCGCACTTGTACAATTGGGGTGTACACTTCTGGCAATACTCGGCCCTCATTTAGGATGATTGCAGTTGATGCTTGGCAATGAGGGTGGATTGGTTTCCTGCCTGTTGGGCCCTGTCCGGGGCCTCCTTCGAGTAGAGCCACAGTGTCACTGGACCCCTTGTCTCAGCCCCAAGGTCTTACGCTGCTATATTATTGTGCTGGGGGAGTAGGGTCAAAATTTTCCCTGTCTTCTGTCATTTTAAACTTAGGAGGAAATTAGGTCTTGGCCCACACCTGCGAAGTACCAGGCCTGACTCATTGCGGTCCAAAGTCCTTCTGGTTGTGTTGCAGATCAAGATGGTATAATACCTGACCATTTCAGCTGCCACTCTGCTGACCCCCCCCATGTCTTTCCCTGTCCTTGTCCATCTGCTCATGCCTCCGATCAGGACTAGGTTTAAATAGACTCTGGACTCAGCCCACATATATCGATTAACTATTACAATTTGGACTCTTAATATGTTCATCCGGCACAGCCATAAGATGACTGGTCACCCCCCGAGCCTGGTTCCTCTCTAGGTTTCTTCCTAAATTTCAGCCTTCTTAGGCAGTTTTTCCTAGCCACTGAAGTTCAACACTACTGTTGTTTGCTCCTTGGGGTTTAAGGTCGGGTGTTTTGTGAAGCACTTTGTGACAACTGCTGATGTAAAAAGAGCTTTATAAAATAAATTTGATTGATATACAAATACAAATCAGTTTTGCCATTTCAATCATTGGTGGGGGGCCTGATCATAGACCAGCACAATTTCTCTTGGACAGTCTTATTCTTCACTTTGTGAATACCAGAATGACATTTCAGAATGTGGTACTCACCTCTTCGGCTGTAAACGTAGATCTCCTTCTGTCCCTCCTGGTGCGCATTGTCGTTCTGATCGCCTACAACGATGGTCAGCATGTTGGTGACCGTCAGTGGTGGGTGACCGCTGTCGGACATGACCACAGGCAAGAGGAACTGCCTCTGGCGCTCACGGTCAAAGCGACGTAGCGCGGTGAGCGTTGCCGTGCCATTGCCATGGTCCCGCAGGTGGAAGTTGGGAGTGTAGAGGCGGGGGAGTGAGAGAGTGAAGGGCGGCCCATTCTCGGGGGAGTCCCTGTCGATAACGTGGAGCAGAGCAGAGGTCCTGTTCAGCCACACTACCTGCGGAGCCGGTCCGTTCTCCCAAAGGAATGGGCTGTATGCCACCTCCAACTCTGGCCCGTTGTCATTCACATCCAGCAGGCCCACTTGGACCGTGGCGCTCCCACTCAACGGCGGAGTCCCGCGGTCCGTTGCCATGACAATGAGCTGGTACTCAGACACAGCCTCTCTGTCCAGCGCGTGGGCCACGGTCACGACCCCGTCACGGTCGACCGTGAAATGACCGTACGGGTTTGATTCGGGGGTGATGCTGTAGACGATGTCCCCATTCAGGTCCGAGTCCGAGTCGCTGGCCATCACCTGGGTAACATTGGTTCCCACAGCGACGTCTTCTGGCAGAGGGGCGAGAGGGTAGAACGTGGGGGCGAACACAGGGACGTGATCGTTCTCATCGACCACCTGTATGATGCAGTGGATGAGGCTGGAAAATTCCGAGTCTTCCACTTGAATGGTAAGGTTGAAGCGCTGCTCGCCGGGCCTCTCATAGTCCAGCCTCTTCTTCAGCTTCAGAGTCCCAGACTGCTCTGCTTTATGGCTGACCATATAGAACCTGTCCCCCAGGTCTCCCGCCACCACACTGAAGCCCAGTAGGCCATGAGGGCCTGAGTCGGGGTCCACGGCACCAAGCTCTAACACCGCTGAGTCCGGTGGGCTGCTCTCAGGCACACGGGCCCCGCACCACTCGTCTCTGAACCGGGGGGCATGGTCGTTCAGGTCTGTGATGAGGATCGTTGCGGTAGCTGTACCTGCCAATCCCCCGCCGTCCGTGGCTTCCACCACGATGTGGTGCTGCTCCGCCACCTCCCGGTCCAGGTCATCGGTTGCCACGGAGATGGTGCCTGTATTGGCGTCGATGGCAAAGAGGTCAGCGGCATGGCTGTCGGCTATGATCCGGTAGGTGACAATGGCGTTCTGTCCCACAGCCGCATCGTCAAGGTCCACCGCTGTCATCTCCATGACGAAGGTTCCCCGGACCGAGTTCTCTGGCACGCTGCCGTAGCAACCGTCTGGCGGGCAGGCAAATGTGGGCGCATTGTCATTGATGTCCCACACATTGATGATGACGTCGGTGAATCCAGTGAGGCCATCCCCTTCCTCGTCCGTGGCCAGTACCACAAAGCGCCAGAGCGCACGCTCCTCTCGGTCCAGGGTCTTCTGGGCGTGCATTTCCCCTGTGATCTCGTTAATCACAAAGTTTGACTCCGCCCCCTGACCATGGAGAGAGTATCGCATGGCAGCCTGGTCAGCATCCTTGTCTGGGTCCGTGGCTGTCACCTGGAAAGACACATTATCATCAACGTGTCTCTCCATCTGTATCCGAGTGTCTGTCTCTGTGTGTCTGTCCCTGAGAGTCTGCCTCTGTGTGTCTGTGTCTGTGTGTGCCTCTGTGTGTCTATCTCTGTCAGTCTGCCTCTATGAGTGTGTTTCTCTGTGTTTGTCTCTCTGTGTCTGGTCTCTGAGACTGTATCTGCAAGTCTGTGTGTCTGTGTCTGTCTCTGCTAGTCTGTCTCTGTGTGTCTGTCTGTGAGACTCTGTGAGTCTGTCTGTGAGTCTTTGTGTTTGCATAAAAGTCTCACATGATTTTTGAATGTAGTATCTAGTAGACTTATGGGCTTGCATGACATACAGAAGCCTTGCATTTAATCTGTATGCTTGATAAAGATTATCCTGGGTTCTCAGCTGCAATTGCAATCACAATGAATCCCTAGCTTGTCAAACAAAAGAACAATGTGTTGACGTAAGCCGAAACAGAGGCAACCAGACTAAACACAGAAATAACTTGACATCAAATTGTTAGCTACAGCTATTCTCAAAAGCGAAGATGCCTGGAATAACCTTTTGGGTTTCCAAACCCAAAAAGTAAAAATGTTTGGTTAAATGGGGGTTTCAGAAGAACACCTGTGTAACCAGAACATTTTAATATTCTATAGGTGACGGCCTATCAGAAGACTGGACATGTGGCTAATTGGAAGCATGGTTTCAGATAATACATTTTGTCCACCCATTAGAGTAAATGTCATTGTTCATCATGTTAAATTTGAACAAGGGAAATACACATTTTCCTTGAATATTAATGTATATAACACATTCTAATAAAATAATTATCATATAAAATTGACACATACACCCCTTTAAGCCTCATTAAACATTTGCTAAACTGTCAGTATTAAACTGCCATAATAAATCTACGGAATAAATCTTACTTACAGGTGAATATGTTAATACTAAATAAACATGCTTACAAACTTTAACTTGCGGGTAACGTTAGCTTTAATGGGGGATTAACCATTTACTAGCAATGGTTCTTTGATGAGTGAAGGTGATCCATGACCTCCAGAATTACCCCAGTCACCACTAATTCTCAGAGTGTACAGCATGATATACAGAAGCACTCATTTGACGTGGTTGCTGAGACATCACCAACCGACGGCCTAAAGCAGAAAACAGCCTGGCAGCCGAGACACACCTGTAGCACAAAGACCGGTGAGCCATCCAGCTCTTCTGTCACTGAGCCGTAGTATTCGTTCATGGAGAAGACGGGCGGCTCGTCATTCTTGTTGACCACATTGACAACAACGGCGGCGTAGTCCTCCCATTTTCCGTCTGATGCTAGCACTAGCAGCTTGTGCCTCTTCTGCTGCTCGTAGTCCAGAGGCTGGGCGATGAAGAGCGTTCCCACCTCAGGCTCCATGTCAAACACTCCTCTGGTGTTTCCTGACGTGATCTGGTAGCGCAGTTTGGCATTTGCACCTGGGAAGAGAACAGGGAATTTTAGAGGGATCGAGTTGGGAAGGCAGCAGTTGAAATTGGGGCAAATGTATTTGTTGACCAAAATGTTATACGCTAATTTATTTAACATTGGAAAAGTGTCTTTGTTATTGTGAAACTCAAAGAACGTTGGGTGTCAAGGCTGAGAGGGTATGCTGGAGCTTCAGGTGGATTTGGACCTCTGCCAGGAACACGGAGGAGAGGGGTCTTTGGGCCAGTACACTTTTGCCAACAAGGAACAGTCTTGTTCTACTACACTTGTGAGGAAGCTTCATACACCTACATGTTTTTCTGTTGAAAACTGTATTTTCCCTAACCCCTAATCCAAAAACTATCCCAAACCTAAACCTAAAAATCAAAAACCCCAAACACTAACCAATAATCTAAACCTAACATTAATCCCTGACCCTAAACCTTAAACTATCTCAAACCTAAACATCAAAATCTAAAAACGAACCAATAATCTAAACCTAACATTAATCCCTGACCCTAAACCTAACCACTAATCCCAAACTATTAGCCATACCCTTCCAAACATGCTCAAAGACCCATTCAACAAACACAGAGTGAAATAGCACACTATTACCAAACAACCCAGTGACAAGAAATTAAGTAAACATGTGTGGAGGGAGGAGGAATCATTGCATGTGGGATTGTATTTTTATGAATGTCTAATTGATAACTTTTTCATCTGTTTGTTTCAGTGAATAGGGATCTGGGTTTTTAGAAATGAAACAACACCCTGTTCATCACATTAGTGGGAAGTTGAAAAGGGATTTAATTTCTGATTTAGTCAGCCAAGAAAAACAAACGTTTGTAATGGAAGCTATTGCCGAAAACGGAAAGTTTTAGGTTGGGGAAAAACAGTCAGGCAACAAAAGCATTCACTTCCTTGGAGGCCTGCCAGACTACATCCTTGACAGAACTCAGATAACAACCCCTAACAGGGAATAGTTTGTTTGATGAGGTAAACCAGCCTTCCTCACACACTTAAAGCTGAGCCGATGAACAATTAACTGTCTCGGGACGAGCAGATTGGATTAAGGATACATTTTAGCCGTCGATTCAGGTCACAGTTTGAACACTTATGTACCCTCCTTAGTGTCCTACTTTGTCGAATCGGCGCTCGTGACCAAAAGCAGTGCTTTATAAAAGGAACAGGCTGTCCTTTTTCATGAAGCCTAAGTGTCTAGATGTGTCAGCTACCATATGTGCCAGACTGTTTCTGCACTTAACAATTTCATGCTGTTGCCTATAAACAGTGATAGGTTGGCTAAAGCAGGAACAGATTGGTGCATACTCCTCTGTTTCCAGGACCTGATGAATACCAAACCACCTTCAGCATCTTCCTTCACGGGATGACAAGTGGATCAATGGGAATGTAGATACCGATGTGTCTCCATGGAGACCAGCCAGTGAGTTAACGTTAGCCAGATAAAATAATCCTCTACATATTTCCTGGCTTCCCCTTTCAATCAGTCCTTGTGTTAAAGAAGCTACAAGCCCAATGTAAATACCACTCTAATCTCAGCTATTAACACAAATCATCAGACAAAGCAGTCCCCCAGGATTCTCTGATAAGCTGCTGCTGCAGTCAAACCCGTGTGTGGATCTTTTTTTTTTAAAAACAAGACAGATTGGTCTTTGACTCCTGAGCACAAACTGCTAACTAAGTCGTCCATCATGGTTTGGCTGCAGCTATAGTGTTACAAATTATAAGCTGAGCAGCACCAACCCCCTGCTTGTGATAAATACTTGATTAACAACATAAAACCTGGCTGGTAAACGGATGTAACACAAAGTGTTACTGATGTAGAGGGGATCAGCGGCTTTATCACAACAAATCCCAGCCACCCGCGGTGCAGGAGTGGGTCTGTCTTTTTACAACATATGTGGTGGCGCATCACTTCACCAGAAAATGGTTGTCCTTGTGAAGCCCCTGGTGCTCAGCTCATCTCAGCAGGATTTAAGAAGGCCTAACTCCAAGTCGGGGAGATGGAATATGCCATGAGTATTTCTGTCAATGCTTTAACCCTTCCCTGCCCCCCCATCTCTAAAACAATATACATTTTCTGGGTCTGGGGGGGGGGGTTCTTTATCTAACTGCCCAATGTATAATATCACGCCAAAGGCTCTTTTGGCCCTGTGCGAAGCAAAACATGAGTCCAGACTGCACCAGGTCAACTGCCTGACTGAGTTGTAGGTTAAGACCTGCAACTGATTACAAAGTGTGCACATTTCACTGCCATGGCGTGCCGCTGTGGAGTCACTGGTGGGGACTATTCAGGCTTTCACTGCCCTGTCTTGCTGCCCATGCAGACACTTCCTTCCATACCTTCGTCTTCATCATTAGCACCAACGGTGACAACAGCCATGCCGACATCTGCGTCCTCGTCAACGCCGACTTCATAGAGGCGCTGAGCAAAGACGGGTTTGTTATCGTTCACGTCACTGATGAAAACCCGCACATATGCTGTGTCTGCAAGAAGAACCACAAGAGAAATGGTATTGAAAGCCATAGAGCTACAACTTGTTCTGTCATCCTCCTCTTTCTTGTATCGTTCTCTCTTGCTCTCTCTCGCTCTCTCTCCCTCTCTCTCTATCACTCACTGTCTCCCTCTTTCTATCCTTGCATCCTTATGCTGTACTTTCTATCTCTTCCCATCCGTCTTTTCATCAAAGGATGTTGGCAGTCACAGTGTGAGCCAACGATACTCTTGAAGGGGAAAGAAGAGCTTAATGCGCCTCACTTCACATGGAAATCAGAAATAATGTATTTCTCCACGAGTTTCGGAAATTATTCGACCGAGTTAGACAGTTCATTGTCGTCCCCAGTTATCATTTTAGTAACAAACAATAGTTATTAGCTGAACCTTCCAAAGACCTGATGTTTCTGAAAGAATACTGAAGAACCTATCCACCTCTGTTCAGTTTTATACGTTGACAGGGTTCTCAGTCTGTTGTTGTTGTTAATCATACAATATAACCATTTGCTAAACAGGTAGGTCACTTCAGGTATGTACATGAATTCTAGAAGGTACAAACATGTCCATGAATAATTATAATAATAATAAATGACAAATGTCCTACAATTGCAACCCCTTCTCTCTGCAAATCCCTCTCTCTCTCTCGGTCTCATTCTCTCCATCTCTCCCCTTCTCTCTCTCTCTCTCTCTCTGCTGTTGCTGATATGTGGCAGAAGACAGTTGTAACACAGCTCTAAGGATCATTGTAAATGCTAAGCATCCTCCTCATGTGCCCTGGATAAGATTCTTTGCAGATCCAAACCATAACCCTAACCCTTAATGACGTCCCCACAAGCATTTGCAAACCAACACAACCGTAATGCAAACCTTACTATTGCATCATCCATGATACCAAACACAGCTCAAACTTGTATCACAAAGGACCAAGTCAAACAGAACTAAGTCTTCTGAAATTTTACCATAACCATTTTCAAGCCATTTATTCTACTCGTAAGAGACAAGAGGCTGTCAGGCTATGATGGTAGAATAAATCAAATTATAGACGATCTATTCAAGTGCTTTCAAAGGAGGCAAATGATTGAAGTACAGGCAGAATAGGCAATTCTCTATGTAAAACATTGTGCAGCATGCTTTAATTCTTATTAAACAAATTGGGTTTCTGTGACAGGTACAGAATATACAGTAGTGAATTGTCACATAATTGCAATCATATGAGTTGGGACAGTACAAAGTACCAAACAGAACAACTGAGCTTTCTGCACTGTTCCCCAACAAATCCAATCCATGGCTCACCAGAGTTGGGCTGTCTATTTCTCCCAGGCCGTGCCGACTCCATGCCATCCTCAGACTGCACCTCCAGTAGATAGGATCCCTGCGCCTCACGGTCAAACACGGCATCTGTATAAATAATGCCCAGTTCTGGGTCCATGCGGAACAGACGATGGTCTCCACTACTGTCACTCAGCAGGGAGTAGGTAATCTACAGGATGGGGACAGAGTGCCATCACAATTTTGGTAAACATTAGATAGGAAGTCATCCAACCATGTTTATTAGATGCTGCTTGCATGAACTCCATCTTACTTGCATTCCGGTGACTTCCTTATATGGCGGTTCTACAGAGCATTCTGTCACATATTCTACAAATCCCATGTTGACCACTACTGCTGTACACTCCTGGGCCCTGTTTCTACACTCAAATGTTCATAAAGACCTGAGTCAGACTGTCATTATGTACACCTTCAGTGGATTCTGGGTTCTGCCAGACGTGCCACTTACCTGTCCGTTCAGACCCAGGTCTTTATCATGGGCAGACACCTGGAGGACCATGGTCCCCTCCTGGGCTCCCTCCATCACTGAGGCCTCATAGATAGAGGAGGTGAAGAAAGGAACGTTGTCGTTTACATCTGAGGGAAAAGATAGAAAACATTATGATCTGATCTACAATCCAATCCATACCTGAACATACCTTAACAAGCTATGACCAACAAAACCTTTAATCAAATCAAATTAATCCTAATCCATTAATGATTAAACGTATTATATTAACAAGCCTAATTCAGAAACAAACCAACCTATAATGAAATTATACATGATAACAGGAATACCGTAGTTACAGCTTAGAGGAAAAGATGAGTCGCGGATCAATAGCTATCAGTCATTAGCAAATGCTACATTTACAAACTTCCTTTCAGGTAAAATGTTTACTAAATCTGCCTCTGGTGCGGAAACAGAACAAAGTGAAAACCTGGAGGTCGGTGGACGTTAGGATGTGAAGGGAAGCACCACTACCTGTGACATTGACATAGACGCTGGTGAAAGCAGCCAGAGGTACTGCCGCTACGTTCTGCGCTCGCACCCTCAGGGAGAAACTGGCCGTGGTCTCGTAGTCCAGCGGCTCCGACACCAGTATGGAGGCGGAGCCGTCCTCCCGATTGGGCGTCAGGTAGAAGCGCACAGGCATGTTGGTCTCCGGGACCATGCCCTCCTCCAGATTATAGGTGACCCTGGGGTCGCCTAGCAGTGAGTTGGCTTTGATCGTCTGACGAACAGAAAGCAAACGTTTTTTCAAGGGGCAATTACGTCAAAAACGCTCAATAGGATTTTCCCTGTAATAATGAGCTAATTCATTTGTGAAGAAAGCAGAGTAAATTGAATAACAAATTGCAGCTAGTTAGTCAACTCAACTGGCACTCCTTAATTAAGAGAGAAAATGTCATTAAAAGTCATCAACATTTCTTGTGACACATTGACTAAAGTGAACGTACGCAGCCAGAAAACCAAATAGGTCAATCTTAGACCCCACCGTAAGCTATTATGTCCAGAATGCTTCCCACATCCATCAACCTGTAAGACTGTTTCACGTACTATGATGGGAGTGTCCCTGGCTGTGTTCTCTGGGATGACCACACTGTAACTGTCCTGCTCCCACTGTGGAGGTTGGTTCTTCACGTTGGTTATGGTTACAGACAGCTCCACAGACGTGCTGCGGTTTCCCCCGTCCGTGGCAACTATCTCCCGTTTGATGTTGGCCCTCTGAATTAAAACCATCGAAAATAAATTAGACAGATTATTGGGTACCGCTTCCTAATCGTAGGATCTAATGTAGCTCAATTTCAATATGGAGTATCAGTTTCAGTGGTACATTTTCCGATCCACTCCAAGTGCTTAATATAACTTCTGCCAAGCTTTTCTTCACATTTTCAAGACACTGAATATTAAATGTCGTAGTATGAGACATGAGAGTTGAATGCATCCGTCCCTGTTATGGTGCCCTTTGAATGTGCAACATAGTTATCCTGAATCTCCTGCATATGCCGACAGCTTGCATTGTATTAATCCGAAACTCCTGCAGAAAATATGTCAAACCTAAAGGTTAACTCATGTAGCGGCACAGTGTCGGACAATTGCATTGGATTGGACTCATGGGCCTAGGCTTGTTAATGTTTTAAAAAATCTGACCTAATGTGCATATTGCATCCAGAAGGATTGTGCATCCTTCTGCCCTTTGGGTTTCACCCTGAACCTCTGTTGTAGCCCATGGGGCCAAGGGTCAGCGGGTCACAGGGGTAGGTTAAAGCCCCTAACAGAAAGCTATTTTACAGTCACTTATTAAAATTAATTGCACCATATTTCTCTCCCCTTCAAATTTTATGATGTCCAGATGGCAATTATGGCTCCGCAGCACTCTGATCAACATATCGCCACACTGTTCTGCTTCTTATCAAACTGCTCACTCAACCAGGAATTGTTCACTGGCACATACATGCTGGAGAAGAGCACATTTCCTGGCCAACAACACCACTTGAGTTTCAGGCCCCCAAATTGAACACATGGAGTTTTTACAGCGCAATAAGTCATGGCAACAATTCACACGTCAAGCCCATCCACACGTCAACCCTGTCTGACGTTCACATGTCAACCCTGTCTGACGTCCACACGTCAACCCTGTCTGACGTCCACACGCCAACCCTGTCTGACGTCCACAC
>JACXGJ010014968.1:0-14117 GCA_016801105.1 Esox niger
CCAAATCCCACTCCACCATACCTATCCCACTCCACCTATCCCACTCCACCATACCTATCCCACTCCACCTATCCCACTCCACCCTACCCACCCCACCCCACCCATCCCACTCCACCCATCCCACTCCACCCATCCCACTCCACCCATCACACTCCACCATACCTATCCCACTCCACCCATCCCACTCCACCTATCCCACTCCACCCATCCCACTCCACCCATCACACTCCACCCATCCCACTCCACCCATCCCACTCCACCCATCACACTCCACCCATTCCCTTCCTCTCTCTCCCTCTACATACCTGTCTCAATAGTAGCATCTCTGTCCTACTAACCTGTCATTACAATAAAAAATTCAAGTAAATAGTTTTACTGGAGTATCTCAGAGGTAGAAAAAACTGTTCATGGTTTATTCAGTGACCAATCATGTACTAACTTTGTTAGTATACACTGCTATAGTGAGAAATGAACATATCTAGTCAAGGTATAACAGTACATGGGTTTGACAAGTATGGAAAGTTTGTTTGGGCTATCTGTGATATGATGAACTAAGTTGCCACATAAAGCAGAATTTTCTTAAAAATGTAATGTGTATGTGTTTTTTAGTCAGTACTCGAATTGCAATGAATATGGTAAATAAGAATTTCTTGTTAATTTTCTTGAGCGATTAAAAAGAGGGAACATACCAACTAAATAGAACTTTGGTCTACTTGAAGCATTGGCTTGATACCATAATAGAGGGCATAAGTTACTCTGATGAAGATTTCTACTCATCGCTGATGCCCCAATTTCCACACGGTACAGAGGAGCTGATCTAGCACCTTGTCTGTGTCAAGATGGAGCTACATAATTTTTTTCCACACATAAAATGCACTCCCTGAATCTTGACAAAACCTTGTGTGCCTCCGTCACGAGTAAGATGTATTTATTCTTAAATTAGCTGTGCAGGATGTCAATTATTGTATTATTGTATTGCAACATTCAGGCACCCTGTTTTATTTCCAGGAATTCCGTAGGTCTGCCCAGCATATTTCTAATTCTGTAATGTTCTGTTGTTGTTTCCAATTTATTTGGTATTAACAGGGTTCCATGGCTTATATTGCTATGTTTCGGTAGGTGAGTGGGTGAGGTGAATACCTTTTGTATGCCTTTCAAATATAAATTACTTAAATTGTAAACAAATTATGTCTGTTCAAACTGTGACAGGTTTAAACCTTTTTATATTTTTTACATGGAAAATTCAGTAAATATGGTAATGTGAAATATGGTTAGGTATCTTAAGGTATTGCACATTATCAAAGTCATTGATTTTATTTGTATTTATTCAGTAACAGTTACTTTTGCCCAGAGTCATTTGTAAATATTAAAATGTTTAATCAAGGTCTTTTTTTACACCAATTCTTTTGACTTCTACTTCAGAAAATGTCATTAAAATATCATTTTTTTTCTCTTGTGTTGATATTGGTTTACTTCATCCACCACTTGGTATAGCAATGCATGCCAGAGAACCCAAGATACAAGTAGTCCTTCTTAGCTGTTTTTTTCTCTTTAATGATCTGCATTACCACAAAATTAAATTGGTTAAAATGCAAGATCCATTCTTCTGTGGGAAAGCATGTATACTATGTTCCCATTTGGCGGAAATCACTTTATTAAAAACCTAATAAAGACATACAAAGAAAATAAAGATGGGACAGTGGTCTACTCAGATGAAGAATTGACTACAGGCAATTGTAACTAGAAACTCTGCTTTAGTTCCTTGCAACTCTTGAAATAACTTTATTTTCTAACTAAGAGAAAGAAAAGACAAAAGAGCAAAAATAATACATTTTAATGTTTTCTTTTTTTCTAGAGAGAGAAAGCTCTTTGTCATGCTTCAAATCCAACCTCTCACCTCCCCCTTTGGGCCTTTAGGAGCATCCTGTGACCCCTGACCCCTGAACAATAGAGGCCAGGACATTTCCCAGTGAGGAGCGACGTAGCCAACAACAGGAACATGAGGGTTGCTCCTGGGAAACAAACTGTTTATTGTGTGATGGGATGGACAGGGCCCTCCATCTCCCACTCATTCTCTTTCACACACACACAGACACACACAGACATACATACTCACACATGTCTCATGTTAGTTCCTAAAATGCAAGAATAGTTCCAGCTGAGTCATGTCAGATGCGCAGAAAGTCCTCAAAACCTGCTGCTTGAAAATTTGGCATAGATCTTTTTGGAATGTTTATATGGGATATTGTAGGATAGAACCAGACTGCAACCATCACTTTTCTGTGGGCTTCAGTGCCTGGTTATCTTTGCTTCCTGGTAAGGAGAGGGGTGGGGGATGGGTAGCTGTGTGTGTGTGTGCGTGTTAATGTGTACATTTTTGTGTACTCACATTGTACACACCTGTTGTTGACCAACTTCTCAACAAGAATAGTAAAACAAGGAACATTTGAGCTTATAGACATTTGACCTGTCCCCACCAGGAAACAAAAATCTATTTTAGGGGTTACGTTTAGGGTACAATTACTTTTGGGGTTAGGGTTAGGAGTTAGGGTAATTCAGGGTAAAGTCATTTTTTGGGGTCATAATTAATGTTAGGAAGTTACGATTTTCAAAAGGGATAACAATTCCTGTAATGTGTGTATGTCTGTGTGTGTGTGTGTGCGTGCGTGTGTATTTCTCTGTGATTACAAAATATTGCATCCATCAGAGTGCATCCTCTAAACAAGTTTAAGGACTCTTGTTGTCTCCTCTTTTTTCCTGCCTTTTGCCTTGTTGTATGGCTTGACAGTGCCTTTGTTGTAGTTAACTCATGAAGTAAATGGACCTTCTCCATCTTTTGTTGTTTATATTCAATAAAGCATAAAAAGCTTTCTGTCTATTCTTGGTTTCAAGGACACAGTCAATGAGGGAAGCTCTTTTGTGCCTATCCTCACCAAACCCCTTGGTTTATATAGGATACATCTAATTGAGATTATTCTCTTTGAGATACAAGTACTTTAAATTTGTTGATTATGGTAAAGGGCAATTTATTATAACAATATGTTTATGCATTATAGGAAATACAAGCAAATAACTAAATTAAAGTGTCTAAATTCCTCACTTGGATGTCAGTAGTATTCACAAACTGTTTTCCTTTTTTGGAATGAAAGATGGGAGTGACAGCATGGTGTCAATAAGCAGACTGTTAAATGTACAAATTTAACAGTCTGCTTAAAGTCTTCCCAATAAAAAACAGCCCGAACACCTATGTGGTATCATTTCACATGGCTGAGTTGTTTTTACTACTGTTTTTCATCATTATAACATGACTGGGTTGGTTCAGGTAGTAGACAACAGTTTACATCACTGCCACTGTCGTTCTGTTTGAGAGGAAATCCCTCCTTTGTTTCTCAAGGAAGCTTGGCAAAATGGGGAAACCTCAATGTGTCATCAGAACTTACACAACTAAAAGCATTCATTAATGCTAAGGCTGTGATTGTTTTATAGACAGAAATAACTGTTATAGTTAATGTCAATGACTATTACTTACCTAAGGTGAGTTCTTACTACAAGGCAATGTTATGAAATCACTTCTCCAGCCGAAATTTTGGCAGCCTTAAATAAACACACAGACAGTCAAGAAAGACAAACAAACACAACCCCCCTCTACGTCTACTATCTTAAATTCTCACTCCCCCCAGTATGGAATCTGAACTCCCTCCCCAACACGCTCCCCAACACACATGTGATTGGTTGAATATCAACAAGGAGATGATCATCATTTCATTATGAGTCTATAGGCCTATTTACACTATGATCCTTTTATTTAAATAAAGAATAATTGTCCTGAGATTTGCATTGGCTATAATTGTATTTCATGTAACCAGGTGAAAATTTAAATTGTCAGCCATCCCTTTCTTACGGTAATGTGTATCCACAGATACCACCAGAGGTTAATATGAATGTGTATTGTAGACAAGAGCTGTGACGGAGATGTCAAATGATCCTTTCTGTTGCCATAATTAGCTAACCAGATATCTTCAGAGAAATTTAGAAAGGAACATCATAAACATTTCTGCTAAGTCTGCCTGACAAACATCTTTCTATATGTTATCACATACTGCACAAAATAATTGCATATACTTGTGTCTGCCTGTCAGCATGTTTTCTCAATAAAAGTATATTTTAATCAGCTATGAACATTGCAGCACCTTGTTGGAGGAGGCAACTACTAATTTGCAAAAACTCATGTTAGCCAACCTAGCTAGTTACCAACCTGGCCACAGTTGGAAGTTAGCTAGCTTTATAGGTGAAACAAATTCAACATTATTTAAGCTGCATTTGTTTGCAGCATCCATATCCCCTATCCCTTCTGATAAATATGATTTTTGACAGGCTGTCTCCATAACATATTTACCTAGGATGCTACTTCTCATGACTGTCAATAAACAAATGCTAGCACTCTGTAGCTGTTGAACACTGTTTGGGTCTTAGCATGTCAAAATTAAATGATCTAATAACACTATTCGCTATGTCAAATATGTTTCATATTCATAGGGTTGGTTCATACAGTCACTTGTTGTTGTTTTATTGAGATAAAACTTCAGTAGATGAAAATAATAAAGCAGATACCACAATAAATAAACAAGCGTGCCAATAATCTAGACCTGTTGCTCAAAGCAATATACTGAAATGTCACCGCTATCTAGTGGGTGCTATACATTCCCATTGAAAATGTAGATAGAAATATATCTCTATAGGGCAGTAATGTTTATAGATTATTGGGTTAATGAAAATCTATGAATGTTTGAAGCAACACGGGTCTGGCAAATTAACCTGGGGGAGGAAGAGACTGACTGCTTAATAGTTGTTACAATAGGCTCCCTGATGAACATGCTGATGTAATCCTGTAAAGGACAAAGGGCCTGTATTTGACTACAAGATGCTAAAAGTGTTCCTGATGGCCCTGTTTGATTTGATCAACCCCCTCTTCAGTGTTGGCCTTCTTCTCTTTGTTTAACTGGTGTTATAAATAATACCTTTCAAGCAAACAATTTATCACACATTGAACCACCAATGTAATTAAAAACAAATAAATTATATTTTATCATTGATTTGTTATGATTATAGTACCAGGCTGAACTTTTTTTGGCTCCAATTTAGATTACAGGTATAATCGTTTTGGGTTTCATGTTCAAAACAGATTCTACTTAAATGAGTTACCTGGAAATGAAAGGAATCCCTTCTGAGAGGAGGTCTCATTAATTGAAAACTCTTAAAAAATGGCCATATTGAAATCCCCAAAGAAAATGATCCGCCCCACACCTCTGAGTGGGACCACTTCCTATGAAACACAAAAAAATTAATGCAAGGGGCAGATAGCAGATCTCTGATCTATGTCTTTAAATCAGTTGTATGAGATTCTGGGCTTGTAACCAAGCTTATCATGTATAAAAAAAATAGACCTTTATGCGCAAAGACCCCAGATCATAAATGAGACATCCCGTCAACTGTTCACAAATTAAGTCAGTTAAGTAAACAAAGCTGAATAAAGAACACGCAAGGGTCCGCCTTGTCTACCTGTTAGAACTTCTATAGATCAAGGAGATTACGTCAATCTTTGAGGGATTCGATTTTTCTTCACATGGACTAGGTTGTGTGACACACATTCTCAGTTGCAGTGCTAGTGTGGAAGAGTCATGGACTGACTCAGACTTCTTTTAGACTGGGTCAAAGGGCCATCAGCTGACACCTTAACATCGACAAACAAAATCAAATCAGAGTTAAGGAAATTGGCCATGAAACAGCGATTGGTGCACAGAATGAGCCTTTTCTAATAGATTAGCCAAAGAAGCATGGGACTGTGCCCAGAGATGCTGACTTTGCTGTGATTGAGAATTGGTTGCACACACTGTGATTGTATAATGAAATCAAGAACAATGGTGCAGAGATTCTACAAATATCGCTCTGTAAGTAGGAACAATACATATTTGTTCCATATAACCTCTGAAAAAGCCTTAGTGAAGGTAGATAACCTCGAGGGGCTGTTAGAGGCTATGCTCGGCTTTAATTGGTTGCGCCTTTATTGGACAATTCAGACATCAGCAGGATCCATTTAAATGACTGTGATTTGTTTATGTGCATTGTCACAGCAGCTTTTGCCTGTGGTTGATGGGTCAATAAAGATGTTAGAATTTAGTTTAGGTTTTGAAGTGACATGACACTGGTTAGGGCTCCTGATCTGTATCTAGTTTGCTAGATTGAATCAGTAACTCGTTTGCTAGATTCAAAAAAATCCCTAGTTAAAAAAATCTTACCGTAATTGCTTAAAATCTGAATATTTTCTTACTATTTACCTGGTTAAACATTTAAATCAATTAAAATAGAAAATAACCAAGTAACAAGAACTTTAAAATGTCTGTAACTGTTGGTGCAAAAACAACATGTTGTAAGAAACATGTTGCCTTTTCCATGCTCTTATATGACAGTCCTATTCCATTGTCCTTCAGAATGCGAGGACTGCCAACACCCCACTCTTACACCCCACCCATATCATACCTGTCCCTGGGCATCTGCAGTAAGACACATACAACCATTTAGATGTAACTATAAACTCCCTACTGCAGGGATTGTTGGGGGTTTCCTTAGCCATTGGTAAATAGTTAGCAAAGAAAATAAAGGACATTCTCTATTCTTATCACCCTGGCAGCCTGTCCTGGGCGGCTACGAATGCAGTTGTAGTTGCCCAGGCAAAGTTTAAAGCCCCCAGTAATTTCAAAGAAGCCAACGGTGGTGGACTATGGAAAGTTTTTATAACTGATGCTTATAGCTAACAGTGAGTGTGGGAAAACAACTGTATATTGATGAATGTTTTTAGTAAGTAGGTAGAGTCAACACACTTGACCAGAAGAGCTACCTCTACTATTGGGCAGGCTGAGGCCTTACAAGGAACTTCTACCATTGGGCTAGTTGATGCCTGAACAGCAACCTCTACTTTTAGGCAAGTAGAGGCCTGGACAGTTACCTTTACTGTCAGGTTAGCAGAGGCCTAAACAGCTACCTCTATTATTGGGTTAGCAGAGGCCTGGACAGCTACTTCTACTATTAAGCTAGCTGAGGCCTGACTGCTATCTCTACTACTGGGTTAGCCGAATCTGATTACAGGCAGGCCCTGAGGACAGTCGGGTCATTGAGAGCGCAGAGATGAGCAAACAATAAGATATTATCTTAAGGAATCTCTAGCTTTCCAAAGGAAAATGGTCCATCTCAGTGTCACATTGACGATAGGATCCTCAACCTGACATTGAATCAGCCATTTAAGAAGAATGAACACTGCCACCCATTCACTGATACTCACTAAAATAATGAGAGCTCTTTTTTCACCCTTGTTTAAGACATATAAAGGGAAACTCATGAGGCTTTGCAAGACAAGGCTGTGCAGAAATTGGAGCATGCAGCTGACTCAGAAATGAATACGCCTTTACAATGATTGAATATTGACTGAACAATCCTTTGGTCTATCACCATGGTACTTGACAAAGCTATAGAAAAACACATATCACATTAAACGTAAACACTGAAACGGTTCTGCAATTGAATTTTGGACTATGTATACTAAGCTTTTGTTGGATAATTTTTCTGCCCCTGACAACTTGCATAATCTGCTATTTTGTATGTTGCTGAAGACATGCAACACAATTCATGCAAAGCTGGCAGCATTCTACACAAGAATGCCATACAAAGAAATATATACACACTGTAAATTAAGTGCTATTCGGTTATAATGTCATATGTTGCTGTACGTTTTAGTAATTTAGCAGACACTTATCTAGAGCGACGTAAAGTTAGTACATATATTTTAAGATATACATTCTAAGTAGAACAACCACGTAACTGAGAAACAGGAAGCACATTCTACTCCGTTAGTAATCAGAAAAATTCTCTGCTGGAAAAAGACAAATAATCAACTGGGCAACCATTAGATCACAAAAGTAACAGAGGAGTTGTGGGTCATGTAGGTCTTTGAAAAGTTAAAGATCCAGATATTTTCTTAAAATGGGCAGAGTCTGCCATCCTAGCCTCAAGCTGAATCTGGTTCCACCATTTGTATCCAATGACAGTGAACAGTTTTCACCGAATATATCTGGTGCTACAGCAGGTACTCAACGACCAAGTCCAAAATTGGCTGAACAAAGAGCCCAGGCAGAGATGCACAGTATGTCTGTAGAAACAGAGGGAAGTTCTCCTTGATGCTTTTTAGGCAAGCATAAGTCTTGTTTCAAATGCAAGCTTCAACTAGTGAAGTGTGCAGAAGAGCAACTTGTTGGGAGAACTTGCAAAGGTTGAAGATGGATGGCACCAAACATTAGTGGAACGAGGACAGCAAAGTTGCAAAAGTAAACATTCTATAATTTTGCGAGGTTTGGAAAATGGTTGTCACAGTGTGTACCTATACTAACAACAACATTTGTTTTCTGTGATTTACTGGTGTAGAGATTTATAGGTAATAGTGAAAAGAGTGAGTCCCCAGTCCACCCTATTTGGCATAAGAAAGATCATGTTGTGTGGGGAATTACTCTATTTTTACCCAAAGATCCATTAAAATCTCTACTATCTCTACTATCCAAACTAAGTATTGTTTTTACCTAAACATATTTCACAATTGCAGAGTTAACAGTGCACAAAACAATTGTATCAGCAGTTAGTTTCGATAACAAATAGACTTGGTTTCCAATTTGACACAATAGGACAGTGCTATGTGTTTGTTATCTTTCATTAATTCACATGCATTCTAGTTCCAGTATGGTGCATATGTGAATATGCGAGTCGTGTGTTTCAGGGCTTTTTTAACTTATGCTACAATTTCCTAGATATATCGAATAAGACTCAAGACACTACATAATTGTGTTGGTAAACTTGCAGGTATCAATAGCTAGAGATGCCACCATCTGAGGTAGTAAAATGAATCCCACATTTGTCATAAAGAGTTGCGTGTAAAATCTATCCCAATTTTGTTATCAAGAGCTACATTATCAATGAAGATAAGTGAGTCAGTTCTAGTGCCAACCATACATGACATAAAACCCGTCCTTCAAATTTCACAGAAAACGTGTTCTCTTTTTTCTGGTGCTTTTTTTCTTCACACTTTCCATTTGCCATAACTCTGGTACATGTTCAGCTTTGTTTAATTCCCCGTCAAGTCCACAATCAATCCCTGTCTCCTTTTAGCTCTCCTCCTAAGCCTATTCAAAAGGTCATGCACCATTGCAATCTTCACTTTCTACAAAAAGTATTACTTGTGTTGCATATATGCCTTTCGGAATACTTTCCAATAGAAAAATGTCTGCATTTAATTTACGACAGCTAAATTGGTGGCGTTTAGGCTTTTATTAATGAGTTATCTCTCTTTCCTTTTTACTTGGCCCATCCTTGTGTTTTGTGTCTCAGTTACTAACTGAAGCTCGCAGAACAGGTCTGCAGGCAGTTGAGCAAAAATTAAGTATAGCGAAACAGTCGGATAACCTATTATCCGAACCCAATCCTCACCACACTATTCCCCGTTACCTGGTCTCTATCACTCCAAATTCCAAGCTTTTACCCGATACAACTCTTTGCCACTGTCTCCTGTTCTCCATAAAACACTATCTCCTCCCCTCCCTCATTTCTCTGTGGAAAACTTTGTCAACCACTTTGAAAAGGCCAACAACATCCACACCTCATTCACTCTCAATATTGAGTCCACTGGTCTCACATACACAGAACTATCCTGTACATTAACATCTTTTTCCTCTCTTTCACTAGATAAAATCCTTCAATTGGTGATGTTTGTCTGCCTGACAACTTGCCCTCTTCACCCCATTCCCTTCCCCTTTTAAGAACTCTCTAGAGTCAATGCCCTCATTAAAGGGTAATCCAACCCCAGAAACATAAATCATATTATTCCTATGCGTGTTGAAGGCCATATATTTTATTAGTGAGAATGTTTTTTTGTTTATCTGTGAAACAATCATGCAGTAACAGATTGGATTTCAAGTTCTGTCTGAAATTGTAACTCAGTTACCTGGCAGATAGCCTATTATTATTCTGATAAAGATACATTGTAGCATATTACATTACTTTATTGGCTATGGATGGGCTAATATAATGGTAGGAATACTTTGTTTTTACCAGCCAAAACCAGAGAAAAGTGCTTTGTGGTCACCAATGCAGATCATTGATCAACATATGAGGTGCCTAACTTTTGGTTAGGATTCAGTGTTTTGAAGACAATCATTTATTGGAATATTAAAGACTTTTGGCAGAACCCTGATCAGACATGCACCCTGTAATTGGGTTTCATTCTTGCCACTCATCCTTTCTGAAATTAGAAGTAATCGAAATATAAATTTTCCCCAAGATATTTGTAATCCAACTTTTACAATTTTTCTTATGCGTTAGCCACACTATCCAAATGTATAAACCTATACACTGCCTTGCAAAAGTATTCAAACAGTTGAAACATGTATTAATGAATTACAAATAGTAGTCCTGCATTAACATTGTTTGTTTAATATTTTATTTTAAAACAGTGACCCTCAAAATCAATTAATGTTAGGTGACATTGGTTTTTAGTTGGGAAATATTTGTTAAAATTGAAATATGTAACTTTTTTCTAAAGTGTTTCCTTTAGTAAAATGAATAAACCCAGTTGTGTGCGTTTACTGACCCATCAAATCAGGGCTGTTCTTAGCCTTGAAGTCTAGCGAGGACATCTTGTGGACATGGCTGAGATGTTCTGTCTGTGCAGCTGCATGCATAATTATTTTTACTTCAAACGAATGCTTAATATAATTTTGTTTGAGGGACCCATCAAAATAAATTCATTTTGTATCCAGATCTAAATTTTGATCAGACAATTGTTAGAACTTTGAATAGTCTAAGGCTAATGAAAAGATGCATAAATAGAAAATGTTAGTTCTTCATCCAGCTATTGCCACAGTAATATGCCCACACCTGATCTGAATAAAACACATTAGTATAAGAAAAAATCTATAACAAAAATAACAGAAGGATTTAAAAAAAAAAATCTATCCATCTTCCATTATTAGTAGGGTGGTAAATGAATACCTACTAACATTTCACAGTCATAACATATCACATCCGATGCAGTTGCAGGCCTCATTAGGCCTACCCTTCTCATAATTCTGCTCTGACGTGACATTTTAGAATTGTTTCAGTCACAACATTCCACCATTTGTCCTTCTGAATACTTCAGCATGCTCTGGTGTTTTGAAGATTAGCCTTTGAGGCTAATCTCTTGCCGTTGTGAGTCTCTTGTGCTGTGTGGCAAGACTGCATGCTCCTTTCTTTTTTCTCAGTGGGGCGTTGGCCAAGGACACGCTCTATTTTAGGGTCTCGTACATGAGGTTTCTGTGAGTGAGCAGTCTAGTGACAGCGTTTATTTGGATGATAAGACGGGAGAAAGGTCATTAGGTTTTACTCTCCTGTTTGTTCCCCGACAGCCCCCTTTTGCCTCTTTTTTGAATCTTTGAGCGTCAGCTCTTATAGGTGTTTGTGGTATGGAGAAAGTAGTTTTGAACCTCTCTCCCATCTCTATGGGCCCATCCTTGCTCCAATTCTTCTGGAACCGTGCGGGATGTGGCAATGTGCTTAGGGCTTTTCCTTCCCAGTGCACCTGTGGGAAGGCAGTGTTTTCACACCCACCCATTGGGGGTTGAAGTAGCACCTAGCGCCTTCTAAGCCCCTTTATTTGAGGGCTATGTAGAAGGCTCATTGTGTATCATTTCCAGGTGTGTGCCCCGGTGAAACACTTGTGCACTTTACTAGAGTTGTGGGCAGAGATTGGGCCATGTCCAATGGAACCCCTTGGTTAGAGCCCACTCTGACCCTGCTGACGATATCTTTATCTTGACACCCCACTGGCCACTCCACTCCTTCCTGCTGAGATTGAGGGGGACACCAGGGCTACTGGCACAATTTTTCAGCTGATTCACAGCCCTGAGGGACGGGAAGGGGCACCACCCTCCTTACGGCTCGCTCTCCAAGGTGGGATTGTTGGAGCGGCTTTGTATGAGGCTGTTGCCTGCCTCAAGAAGGAAGATGAGGATAGACAGACCCTTGCTTGTTGTCTCCTGCTACGGAATTAGCAGCAGCAGCCCTTCTACAGCCAGAAGGAGACTGGACTGACTGGAGGAGGGGGAGAGAGCGGTGAGTACTGCCCACCCCAACCCTGGATTGGGAAGGAGATGTCTGTTTTTTATTAATGCTAAAGACGGAATGTCATCAATACTTTCTGATTAGTGCCTATTTCATTAAGTCTGTTTACCAATCTGCCCCCTTTAGGATGCGTGGCTGTAGGTGTTTTTTCATTTTCTGTGTTCACGGTTTCATTTGAGCCTGGCTTGGGTGGTGGCCTGGGTTGCCTTATATTTCCGACTCTGAGGTAATGCCGAAAAGTGCCAGGTTCTTCTTTGACTGTCAAAAGAGCAGCACGATTGGCTGATTCTGAGGTAAAACTGAAAGCACTGCCTTTTTAGCTCGGGGGGGAAGGTTGTAAGTCACATGGTGTCGGGGTCTGAGGATCTCGTTCACCTGGCCACCTCAAGCCCGCTCCCTTTATAGGAGGTTTTACGTGCCAGAGTTACTGACATAAACTGCTGCACATTGTAAACATCTTTACAGCAGACTTTCCCCGGTTTATCCGCCTTCCACGATAACCATTTAAAAACAGGCGCAGTGGTTACATTAGCATCTCTGACACAGAAAACATTCAATTGTGTACGAGTTCAAGAGAGTCCCATTTGGGTATGCTCTGGCACCACGCATGTTCTCCAAGTGTGTGGGAGCGACCTTAGAGCCTCTACATCCAAAAGAAGTCAGAGTACTGGCTTACTTGGACAACTTCCTGGTTCTGGCAAGCGCCGCCATTTTGGCTAAGACACACACTGTAACTCTGGTTACGCACCTGTCATACCTTCTGTCACACACCTGAAAGATGTTGATGAGAGTTCATAATGATACTACATTTGTCTGCTGACATTTCGGCAATTACCTGCTTTACTCTTTTCCCTCAGTCCCTACATGTGGAAGGGAACCTGAACGGAGGAACGAATGTGAATATCTGTTGAATCTCGAATATAAAACTGATTTCACCTCAGTATTATTCATAGCACCATTAATTAGTAGCATCTTTATTAGCTTATGCTCTGTTTTGTGTGAATGACTATTAGGCCAGGAAATGACAGTCTTGAGAGTGAAGAACATAGTTTTCAATGTATGTCAGGGGGCTATGGGGGTTCTGAATGTACATGCTGGATGAAAATGTAGACACGCATGCTAGCGGCCTATACGCAAACATTATCTTAATTTGCTATCGGAATTATAGATTAATAGATCAGGGGCTATTTTTTTGGAGGGGGGGAGGGGTCTATTCCTAAAAGATCCTGGCTATAGCCCCTGACACCCAGGCCTAACCCACATGTTTTTTGTTATGCTAAGTTAAAATTAAATGTTTCTGGGAGGTTTATATGTAGCTATCAATTTATGTATTGAGAATACTAAAGCATTGTAATATTGTTTAAAAAGATTCCTACATAAATTCATTTTTTCTACTGGCATGTGAAAAGCCATAGTATGTCTATATACAACAATGCCGTAAATATAGCGAATCCAATGTGTTCAAAAATATACATAGCACAAAAAAATATTAATTCCAGCATTGTTCGCACTCTGCTATATCTATAGATCACATCCACTGTCATTATGAAAATAACAATACCTGCACAATAATATTTATTTCCAGCACTCTTTATACTGTGCTCATTGCACAGTCCTTTGTTTAAGTCCTTTATGAGTAAGCACATCGTGAATCTGTATAATCCAGAGTAAAATTCCTCGTATGTCTACTCATACCTGGCGATTAAAGCTGTATAAAAGCTCTATTAAAGGTATAGTTTAAAGGAGTCCGTGACCAGTCTCATTCCAATACAGTAGGTGGCGGTAAATACTGCATTTATTTGGTTTCGGTCAGTCAGTAACAGCAAAGAATATTTTTGTTAGCTAGCCAAATTTGTTCTCGTCTCGCGATATTCTGGAACCGTTCTCTGGCAGTGGAACGAGATTGGTGGTGAGAAGGCTAG
>JACXGJ010014969.1:0-14117 GCA_016801105.1 Esox niger
ACACACAGAATGCAATGATGTGCAAATCATTAGTACAAAGACAACATATCAAATGTTGAAACTAAGAAATGTGATTGTTTTTGGAAAAAATACATGTATTGCATCACCTGTTCTTTTAACAATACTCCATACGTTCTTGGGAACTAAGGAGACCGACAGTGAAATTTAGAAAAGGAGTTCAACTGCTCAACATTTTGGAGTCTCCTCTGTTGCATTTTTGTTTCATAATGCGCCAAATGTTTCCATGGGTGACAGATCTGGACAGCAGACAAGCCATTTTAACACCTCAACTCATTTACTACAGAGCCATGCAAGGTTTACAAGGCCTTCCCTGTAAACATTGTCTGTATGCATGCACATGTTGCACCAAAACCTGTATGTATTGTTCAGCATTAATGGTGCCTTTAAGCTGTGCAAGTCACCCATGCCATGTGCACTAATGCACCCCCATACCATCGCAGATACTGGTTTGCTGAGAAGAATATACAGTATAGTACCAAATGTGTGGACACACCTACTCATTCAAGAGTATTTCTTTATATATATTCTATTCCACATCATAGAATAATCAAGATATATTTATTAAGACATCATAAACTCATCAATAATCAGGGCTTGATATTAGCACCCGCCCACCCACCAAATGTGGGTAGAATTTGCCTGTGGTGTGTAACGCAATCACTCTTACTAGCCACTTTGGCGGATGGCATTATATATACTTATACACAGGTTTTTTTCTGCATCCAAAACTCAAAGGGGACAGCCTTCTCAACACCTCACATCGCCTCTGTGTGTTGACATGGTAAAATATGATTTTGCGCTAATATAAAAAATATCAGTGAAACACTGCAGCTAATGTGATGGTAGGAAGAAACTATTTCAGTATTGACAGTGTTGCCAGGTTGGGTGTTTCCGAAAAAACATATTTTTAATTGACTTGGGCGGGTAGATGTTTTTCTGGAGTCTGCAGGAGAATAGCAGTTTATGTGCAATGAAATCTGGCAACCTTGCAGTCAGTACCACACAAGTTCTGCAATTGTGGAGATAACGTTGGAAAAACAAGTGGATCATACAGTAGCTTTATTTTACACCAAAGATTGTAAACCCTAATTTTGAGCCAGGAAAACCCTGTGTGTGTATTTATATATATAAAAAATGTAACTGTAGTCTCATTGCAACTACGAGCTCTGTCCCTCCAACTCCCATGAGCACTATCTGAATACAGTTATTGATTCTGGCCCATTTGTGTTAGTCCTATTGTCTTGCGTATCAGTGATCGACAGCATGAACAAGACAGGCTACGATGTAACACACCATAGTCAACTTTTATCAAATAAAATGTAATTTCCCAACAACAAAATTGGCCGGTGAAAATGGCTAGTGAAAATGCTGAATGCTATTTACTTTAAAAAAACACCAGCCACAGTAGCTCGTCATGTCAAAAAGTTCATGTCAAGCGCTGGAAATAACATGAGGAATTAGGTAGTAACCAAAAAGTGCAAAAACATATCAACATATATTTCATCTTGTAGATTCTTCAGAGTAGCCACCCTATGCCTTGATAGGAGCTATTGGAACTCTTGGTAAAGATGAGCAAAAAAGTAAAGGTTTACAGATGGTTTTATAGTTGTTTATCAGATTGATTTTACATCCTACATATACAAGAAATCAAGTAAAATGTTTCAAAGATGACAAATTCTTAACCAAAAAAGCGTTTTTTTTTCTCACAAAACTGGTGCCCCCTTTTAAGTAATACATAGTGCACCCTCCCCTCACCAGGATACCTGCGCTTAGTCTTCAATAACACTTGATGAGATTGGCGGACTCATAAGAAGAGATCTGGGACCATTTATCCATGCAGAATCTCTCCAGAGTCCTTGGCGCTCACTTGTGGTCTCTACTCTTCATCTCACCCCACAGCTTTTTAATAGATTTAGGTCAGCGGACTGATATGGCCATTTCAAAAGATTGATTATGTGGCCATTGAGACATTTTTGTGTGGATCTGGACGAATGCTTTGAATCAAAGTCAAAGTGAAAGGTTCAGAGTTGAACCAGTTTTACCCTCCTGGCAGAGGAAGGCTAGTTTTGCTCTAAAATGTCCTAGTACTTGACTGTCTATGATGCAATGTATCTTAAACAGGTTCCCAGGGCCTTACGACGTAAACCAGCCCATTGTAATCCACTGCCCTACTTCAAAGAGTAGGTTATTTTTTGCATGACCATCCCTCTTTTTGCACCAAACCCAACTTTAGTGTTTGTAGCTAAAAAGTTATATTTTTGTGATCAATGCGTGGGGGTAAACTACACTTGGGTCCTCTTCCAGGCAGGCTCAATAGATGTAATTACTGCCTTAGTAATTGAGATAGGTATATAGGTATATTGTTTGGCAATTTAGTTCACAATGTGTGTCACCTCCATATATACCCCATTGAAACATGAAGTCCTTGCTGACCACTTAAGACTTCAAACCTACTCAGCTGTATGTAGATGTCTATAGGAAAATACTTTTACCAAATTAAATTTGATTAATAAGAAAGTGTAGGGGTGCCAATAATCATGCCAAACATATTTTTGAAACATTTCTTGATTTAGAACCTCAATGTTAGGGGCTTTTCCACTGTAATGCAAAGAAGTCAACGATATCATACAGCCGATATCCACAGGAAGCCAAAGTGCAATTATGAACATTTCTGTGTGTACATTTCTCTACGGGTGCTGGTGGTAGTAATGAATCTTCAACTCGCTGGATGCATCCCGCTGCGTTGTCTCGGTCCGTTTCCTTGAATACGAATTTGAGTGTCTGTTCTCTGCGTGGATGAAGTTGTCATCCACTGCCACCAAATATCAGTGCTCCCCACTGAGGGGAGAAGGGAGAGGACGCGGGCCACCACAGGCCACCACAGGGGAGGCCACCGTGCCTGTCACATGGGGTCGGGGGGGTCCAGGGCTGGCGGGTCAACTCCGGCCAGTCATTCTGTGGGTGTCTCAGGCACAGGCAGTGTCACTTACTGTTCCTCTGAGAAGCCGTGTGACCTTCTGGGAGTGAAAGCGCGATCCTCTCCTGTTTATACTCGGCCATGGATCAGTGCTTGGAATATGTCTACATCCTCTCAGCCAATTTCACACAGGGGAGGAGGGCGTGGGCGGGCAGGCGGCGGACACAAGCCGCTGCTTCCTCTGGCCGATGAGGCCCATCCCTCACAGCCGTCCCCTTCTGACGGAAGCAGGAGTTAGTACATCCTCACAGGCAGTAACTACATTGGTTCGGTGCGGCTTTAGTACTGCTCCACTGGGCCAGACAACGAGCTCTTCCTCTGGGAGGGATGCAGCCTGCCTGGATCATATTGACATGGGCATGGCCTCATACACTACGTCCGTTTTATTCCTATATGGTGTACGCATAGTACTGCAGGATACATTAGGTACACACATTTTGGCTATATTTTAGTTTGTATAGACAATGGTTTCTCTTTAGAATTAACATCATAAAGAATACTATAGTATATTTGAACCAGAGAATCATATAGGCAGTGACGCCGACAGGGGGGGACAACCGGTAACGTTGTTCCGGGCCCAGGCCTGGAGGGGGCCATTTGGTTTGCTTAAACATAATTATTTATTAATCAGTCAATCTTGGTATTTAGTACTATTGAAACATTTTCAATTGTGTCCCGGGCTCTGGGATTCCTGTCATGTCTATGCATGTAGGTATCTTAAATTTAATCAAGACTGATGTAATTGTGTATTGTAGGAGCTATGAGGATGAATTTACAATAAAAGTCATTGTAGTCATGTAATAACATATACAGTACGACTAGTCACTGAGCATATAAAATCATAAAGGGAAGGGAGATAGCTGTAATTTTAGGGTCTTCAGGAGCAAGAAGCAAGATGAATTATGGATTTGATCTGTTGTGTGTAGGGTTAAATAGGACTGTATTTAGGTATGTGTGAAAAACTGATATAAATACTGTAAACTGCAGTTTAACATGCCATGATGACATTGATTGATGGGATGATTCTTAACTAAAACAAAGTCAAAGTTAAACTTTTATATTTGAATATAGACTGTACATGCATTGTTATTGCACACAAAACATATGAACTTAACATAGTGTTGAAGCAATATTGTTTGTGGATCTTTGTTGTAGAATTATTTAAACTTTGAAAATCAATGCAAACGGCCTCAATGGAGGTTTGTTCCAATGACATAAAAGGCTGGAAATATACCCTATTAGTGAGTCCCAGCTGAAAATGTCCACTGTTGAAATGATCCCTGCTTAAAGTAATTGATTCTTACAGTAAGGAGACATAAAGCACTCAGGTAATTAATTACCTTTAATGGTTTGATCATGACAAGCACGTTTGCCATAAAAGCTATTTATGACACACATTAAGGTCAAGCTTTCTTCAATGCTGATATCCACACAGACATCCATCATTTCAAAATAAACACAAACAGTTTCAGGAACCCTCTAATTAGAAAATAAGGAATTTCTACCAAGTGGATTGTCCAATTCTACATTAACAATCAAATAGTAATCAAATCCTTCTCAGTGATCCCACTTCAGTTTCACACACTCCTGGATGAAGCCACTTCACTTCATACCCAATTGATCTAATTACATTGGAAGAATTCTCTGCGTTGCTTTTCCAGACAGAATTCGGCTGTACATTTTATTAATTTTACATTTTAATCACAGTTGAAGCCCCAGGACAATTCAGCTCTCTTCTTGTCTTTCAAGGCAACACTTCTCAAATGCTTTCTCCCTTCATTTAATAAATCATCAGAGCTTTGTAGAACTTGCTTCCATCTAGATTGTGTAGATGTGCTGTCACCTCGCAATCAGCGACCCCTGTTCCCCAATTAAGAAGGTGTGAATCTTGGCTCTTGGGTGACCTTCTCCGAGTCCTCCTAGAACTGACCCTTCAAGAACATCTCAGCCTCTCTTCCTCTGCTTTGTGTGTTGGATGATATTTTTCATTTGGTGGGGATCTTTATGAAGGATAAAATGAAAGGGACTGGGTCGCCCTGCTTGGTGTTCCAGCGTCTCTCCACTTCAGAGGCAGTTCTGAATAGCGGCACGGTGTTTGCTTTGATTTTGTCTAGGGCACCAGCAAGTTGAAGGGGTCAAAGGAGAGAAAGCGTCCCTCTCATGTAGTGTAGTAGGCAATCACATCTACCGTCATGCTCTCTGTACCCTAACACGCTCGGGGTGGCTGCCGAAAGGCTGAAGGATTTTTTCAGCAGATACACAACCAACCCTGGCAACACACCCCTGCCTCTGAGATACACAACACGGAACTTCGGCTCTGGTCTTTCAGGGATCCATCTCTGTCGACTATTGACATGGGAGTATTTTCAGCTGCAAAATGGTTTAAACTCTCGCACTCCTTATCAAACTCCCCCTATAACTCCAGGTTGGAGGATGACATATTATTAAGTGCAAAGGGGTGGGATAAGGTGATCCAACAATTACGCCTATTTACGGAATTATCTATCTTCCAGACCACTTTCATATCCTGGCATATATTACCTTTGAGCTGAAATTTAAAGAGCGATTGCTCAGAACAAGGAAGTTAAAGAGGCAATTACATAATGAAATGGGCCATCAATTTTCTTCTCAGCCTTTCTTCTGTTGGAGCAGTAATGGCGCAGATGTACCTGGTTTGGATGACCCTGTGAAACTAAAACAGTTTGTATTGCAGCTTCCCTTTATCAAGTGTCTCTCAAAGGCTGCTTGGGTCCGACTTGCTATTTCCACCCTGTAATTCTGTTTCTAATTCAGTTATTAATTACCTTTGGTCTCCTTACCACTGCAGCAGTTGCTATTGTATTTACTGTGTTTCCATGGTGATTTCAGTCCATTTATATGGTGTGTGACTGTATTAGGACCTGTATTCAAATAGCATCATTCTTTATATAGCAATGTCTCATAACATGTGGGATTATTATTGTAAATTAAATACACAGCTCTTCATGAGATGTTCAGTGGGTGAATATTAACATTGCAGAATCTGTATTGCTCCACTGTTTCTAAGGTAAAGTAATTATCAAAATACGATGGCAGTGAAAAATTATAAATTGCAATTTAGTTTGTCATTTAGTTAGTCATTAGGCTTCACAAAGGGTTTCCACATCGTAGTAGCCAAAACATTTGAAAGCCATTTAATGGGAATAGGATTTAACCCCAGCTACTGAATCGGTTCCAGTTTCCAGCTTGTGTTTCGGGAATCAAACAGAAGTTTGGACACTAAACAGAAAGTATTGCCTCATAAAACCCAGATTCTCCTCTGTATTTCAGCCCCAGTGTTTTTTGTCCTTCTCTGATGAGAGTCAGATAGTGGCTCCTTGGCGAAAGCAGGCCCACACCTTCTGTCACAGCCTCTAGCCCTGGGCCCACGGCAACCTGCTGCCAGGGCAACGCTCTGCCAGTTGTACTTTTTAATTGGCCATCTGGGGAAAGCTGGATCTAGTGGCTGGATATTAATCAGTAAATTAACCCAGCCATAATACAGCTCTCCCAGTGGAGGCCTGGCAGCTGTGGGCAGACAGAGCACACAGAGCTGCCTGGGCTGCAGTCGCCCGGGCCGCCATGCTGCTGGGAGGACCAGCACTGGGACTGGGACACTGGGAGCCCCCAAATGGGGATGGCCCCTGATTGAACATCTCCTCAATGTCCCAAGACTCACCCGTGTACTGGCATGCCAGTGACCCCCAATTTGTCCGACAATCACATAGAGGATTATCTCGAACATGGCAGTGCAGATGCCACAGGTATTCCCATTGTTTAAGGACAAAGCTGGTAATGTTGGGGAAAGTCTTTCATTTCTCCCTTTTCAACAGCTGGACTTAAACCTGGGACTAACTGGCTTAAATTCTATTCTCTACAGAAGTTCACAATACGGTGAGTTAAGTTACTATGTCTTAACTGGGTTAAAATGTCCCCTTGTGTGTATTCCTTGCAGTAGACCAGTGTGTTGGTGTGTTTTACAGACTGGAATCACTGAGCGCTAAGCCAATTAAATGGCTCATGAATATACAACTGCTTATTGGGATCAATTAAAAACCCAAACAAAAGCCAGCACTGGCTTTGCGTTTACATTATTCACTACACTTTGAAAATATAAGGATATGCTATTTGAATTATGATATCAAATTTACATAAAACACAGTGCCCAGCGCTATAACGGTTCATGGTCTATAAATACATTTGAGAGCTCAAATGAATATGCAGTTGTGAATGTGAAACCAGATCAAAGACACACAAAATGGCGGGTGGTGCCGGTGCTGTATTGTCAGAGTGAACTCTATGAGAGGGACCAATTGACCCAAGTAGGTTTTCATAGTAGCACTTCATTCAATTATGCTTTTGAGGAAGCTTTGAAGACCACCTTCACTGATACTTCTCCTGTAGCCTAGCAGCTATTTCTATGCTAATGTATTTTAAAGGGACACTGTGTAGAATCCTGCCTATATAATATACTAGACTGAATTTTAAACAATGACACAACTTTTCCCTTCCTCCTCTACCCTCAATGAAATGAACTACAATAATGTCAGCTAGGCCACATGGGGGGTTGGGGGGGTGCAAGTGTTTAAGGGAATGTAAGGAGAAACATCCACTCCAGAAGTTTTCTGGTCATTTATGCTAGTAGAACAGTAAAATTCGTACAAATGGCACATTTAATGTACTTATACGAAAGCCGCTTTTCTTGTCGTTGAGTCCATTCCATTTAATTATGCGCACAGGGACACTGTGCCAATACACCAGTTGAGTTTGTAGTTTACAATGAGGTTATAGAGCTGAATTGTAATGATACGGGTTGCCCTGAACACGTCTCCTTCCAAAAAAAATGAAGACAGAAAACATATCACTAGAAAACAATGTTAACCATTAAGACACCTACCCGGGCTTCATCTCTCTCCGCTCATGAATAATAAACACAAAGACTTGGACCCATGCTGCTTATGCCAGCTGACCCTATGGCAGGGTTTTATGGAGTGATGTCATCACGCTCCAGCATCCTAAATGAGCAACCTCACATTTCTACCCAGGCGTCAATAAATGTTGACGGGGCCTTGTCGTCATACGCCACGCGTCTCTATTTTCCACATATGACGGACATCAAATCATTGTCATGCAAAGAGTTGCACGTTTCCCTTTCTAATTTTAAGGGTCAACAGCATTTTAATACCATTTTAAACACATAGCCAATGTTTTTTTTATGGTGCATGTACAAGCGGCTTTTGATAGCTAAACCAACCAAGCATGGTTAAAGAGAGGCCTGGTTGCAGCTGTTTCGAAGACCCACTTAATTTAGTCTTGTGACCCTGTCTCACCTGAGATTGCATGGAAATCATAATGCAATTCAAGTGTGAAGAAAAATGATATACTGTGTATTTACCCTAAATATTTATGCAGCGCCTACTACCAGTGAGCCGTACCCCTAATAAAACGACGACGTCGCCTTGTAACTTGGGTAACGCTAGGTTGCAGTCCTATTGCCCCAGGCCATTGTCTTTGACATTATCATTTTCATTGCAATACAATGCAGCCTTATTGGAGTTTACACATATAAAAAAAATATTCTGTGTTGTGCAAACAGATTGTTGAGAGAGACATTTTGGAGGAATAACCTGATATATATTGAATGCTTAGATTGAAATTAATAAAGTTCATGTATCAATCAAAAAACTCTCTGTCTGCATAAATATTTTGACTATTTTTAAGAATAATGCATCATAGTATGACTATCTGAATATCCCAGATAAAGAGTCCTTTATACATTTAGATAGCCAGCTTTGACCACAAAATGAAAAAGGGTATTTGGGGTCAAATTAAATAAGAATATATATATATATATATATATATATATATATATATTGTTTTATGTTAATAAAATTGGTAATTCGTATTTGTCCTGGTCCCACTGTGACAGCTGCCCAACATATTGTTCCACACGTCAAGAAGTACCAACTGTGATGTTACCTCAGGTTCGACAGATAGAACCCTCAACACCAGGAGGTCCGCAGGAACAGAAAGTTGTAGTTCACATGATAAAAGCTGGTGTCAAAATTGATTGACATTTCTTGAAGGTGATCCTAAAGGTGTCCATGTGAATCCTTTACCTTTAAAGCGTCAATCACCTACCTGGGGGAACAAACAGCTCCTATCTTTACACTGCTGTGTGCTACTGTAGGATCTAGTACGTTGAAGAGATTCTGCCTGTGGCCCATTAGATACAGTAACTGTATGGAGAGTCAAGCATAGCGGGTGTCTCATCAGCACAGATAACGGGATCTGGTCAGGTCATTAGCTAGTCTTGCTCTTATTGAATTCCTGCAGCCAAATAGACCAAATGAAGCTAAATAAAGCTGTAGATGACCAGGATGGCTAATATGGCCTATTAATATGCTGCCATGCCATACTGTTCTCCTTTCTAATCCTCCCACCCAGCCTCTAGAGTTATAGCAGACACAGACCGGCCTCTCTCTTTCTCTCTCCCTCCCACTATATTCAACCCTCTTTCACTCTCTCTCCTTTACTCTCTCTCAATCTTGCTCTCCCCTCTCTCTCTCCTTGTCTATGCACGGGCCCTAATGGCGAGCATTCAGCAGCGCTGACACCGACACATCTGCTGGCAGAGAGAGAGTCTCTCCCTCACCACACAGCCTGCTAATGAGATCTTCCCCATTTAATTAATACCATAAGAATTTTAATTCTGACTGAATCAATTTAATGTGATGTGATTTTGTCAGCTCTATTCCCCAAGTAAGGGAGAAAACAGAGCGGGCCTGATGCTTATTACATACATCATTTCACGGGCCCTGCATTCCCCACTGACTTAAACAAATTCTAATTAAGACTAATTAAAGCATCATTTATGAAAACGCTTGTGATAGTTATGCAAACATTCTGGGTGGGTATGCCTTGCATGATAATTAGCCCCTGGTTTAGATTAAGACCTGTTCCTTGGCAATTATGCCAGCCACACACCAGCACCTCATGGAAAATGGTCTTTATTCAATCCCTGCAATTAAATGTGAGATCTATTTATGAATTGTCCATTCAAAATGCATTTTTGAAAGAAGAAAAGGAGGATTATGATTCGATGAGACAATTTCCCTCCGTTTTTTCTTCTGTCAGGTATTGTAAAAAGAGCCGGCTCTGAGCCTTTTATTTGAGTTGCAGTGGGGTTAAAGTAAGGATCATAAGCCCTCTGACTGACTGATATACAAGTTGGCACCTGCTGTCTTTAGTTGAGGTGATTATTCCATGTTTTCTAGGTGGCTTTTCATCACATTAACGCATGTGAAGCAGATGTGACCAGACTGGACTTGAACTCTCACGTCTCAGATCTGTGCCACTGGTTCTCCATAAGGGATTCAAGTCTAAGCATCTTTGGTTCATACAAAACTAACACACGAGGCCTGGTTTTAGATTATCATTTATTATATATATATTCCCAAGCAACATTTTTCATTTTCATTAGTTGCATTTTTTTTGGTTAAATCAGGGATCCTTTCAAATGGAACTGACTGCCTGTGTGTGTTGCTTTGGCTTGAGTTATGTTGTGCATGAGGTGGGAAAAACATGTTGAGAAATGGTGTTGATGCAGAGTGTTGATGTATTGCAGGGAGTCCCGTACATTTTGCCCTGCCTTTATTCATGTGCTGCTGATCCGTTGCTTGTGTCAGCCGACTGTTAATAGACATCCTGCAGAAAGCAGTTCTTTATCAGGCTTTTAGCAGACGTTTATGACGCTATTACACCTCGCTTTACTCTGTTGATATAGCGCACTCCCTCGCTAAGCATTGTTCCACCTTGGTGCAGTCAAGCCCTATTTAAACTGAGCAGGGCATTCAGTTGGTATTGTGAGGTTGTGTATATTGGCACTTAATGGCACTTAACTTGCTACTAGCGATGCTTGTCAGAACAATTCACTTTGTACACATTGGCAGCAGATTCCAGGCATATACGTCTAATTCATTGTTTTGATTGGGGTTCCCTTTCTAGGTTATTCAACTGCAGACATCGTGTAATACTGCTCTAAAATAAACCTGAAAGTGTACAGCTGCCTCCCACTGGCATGCTCAAGGTGAGATTTCCCAGTTCTGGCACCAAGTGACTGACATGCCGCAGTGTTAGTGGGAGGGTTTGAAACAAACACCAATACAAACCTAGAACAGCAGACCGTCTTATTCCAGCACTTCATAATCCTCTGATGAAGTTATTACTTTTCATTGTGCTCAGGTGGCTGAGACAACCTGATGTTGTTTACGTGTTTACTCAACACTTATCACCGCTGTCGTGTTTGTTTAGTTTCCCCCGTCTCTTCGATTTTGGCCTCGCCTCTGCTATATTGCTTTTTCGCTTCCTGCGAGGCAGCTGGTTCAATAAGAAAACAGCACTATTCCCAAATCTGTTGCATGCAGAGGTTGAGGGAGGTGGCAGAGACTGTGGGGAAACCAACGGCAAACCAACCCGCCCCCTGTCTAACGTGTGCTGCCTAGCTTTCCTCTGTACATGCAGATGGCATGGTGCTCCCAGATTTCATTTGAGCTAATCTAATCCCCCCACTGCTCCCACTAGAAAGGAGGAGTATTAGCGGCCATATGTCAACCAGATTTGTCAGATTATTCATTACAATTAATTGCTGTTCTCACTTAAGGCCTTTAAAGCTGTGAATTGCTTGGAAATCTATTGCAAACACAAAAATTATGAGTAAAAGACTTTAGCCCTGTCATTCAAATTTCAGGCTGACCTTTAGAAGAGGCTGGTGCTTCCACATGAGCAGAAGGGAGAGGCTTTCTAATTGGGGTTGCCTCAGCTCTCTTTTATTTTTTACTTACTGTACAGGTAGACTGTCTGTGTTGACACTGAGACAAGGTTGGAGTGTCAGACAAGTTCATACTGATACCATTTAACTGTCTGTTGATTTACGTAATCATATTATTTGTTTAAAATTTTATTCCAGGATTTGTTAACATGATCAATAGCTAGGACTGCAATTTCTTTCATCATTTAGCAATAAATTAGCATATCCAGCCAGGAAACCAGAGCGGTAATTGGCCAGCGATGCATCAGCTGATCTCATAAAGCTCCTATCACAACATCAGATTTCATCCCTGTCTATTTAATGGTCAGGTTACTCTTTCAGTCTGATATGCTGATGGTTTTGGGTGGCTGGTTTTACTAGCATGCAGCATCAACCACCACTGCCTCCAACTGTTTGGTTCAGTTTTACCTGTGTGGTGGGGGGGAGATCGGCACTGCATACTTTGCTCATTTCTATTAATAATATTACAGTGACATGTTGGTAATTGTATTGTTGTATTGTTGGTGTTATATTATACATGATCATGTGACAGCAGTGAGTTACCCAAGAGGGGCAGAACCTAATGCCAAGACATGGCATGTACATTGCTGCGCATTGTTCTCCAATAAATGGTTTAACTAACATGTGCCGTTTTTTGCCTGAACTTGTGTTGTTGTAAAAGCCTTCTGTTGCTTTTTGTATACTAACAAAGGAACTCCAATGGGGACCATTTTTTGAATGTTAGGTAGAAGGCAGCCCTAATAGCCACCTAAATTAATGTGCTGTCCAAGTATATGAGCCATAATACTTTAGTGATTAATGTTTCGTTGGGGCTCTGCTGCTATAGTTAGTGCAAGACCCTTCCTTGAGACATAATCTATAGAAAAGCTGCTCTAACCAAGCTAATTCACATAACCCAAAAAATGAGGAAAAAGCCATTGAAAAACATATAGAACATATCAATATGGCTGCAGATTTGATGGTTCTCACTTTTTCTCCATTAGAAACCAACCTGTAAGAGAAGCTCTGCGAACAGATTGCTTCAATAAAAACTTGTCCTTGTAATGGAAAAGTCATGTCTCCCGAGAAAATTACAACAATTTGATTGACATGAAATCCATGTGGCTGATTCTGTGCTGATAAAATATTTTGGTTAATTATGGAGTTGGGGACATGGAGTTGGGGTTTAAAGCTATTCTGATTGGCTCACTTAATTATGCTGTATGAGAGAAGGGCTTATCCAAGAATAGGAGACCCTGAGTTAGACTTTAAGTGGGTGTTGGAGATCATTCTCTAGCCATGTTACCAAGCCCACCGCTAATGAGAAGGTGGAGGTAGGAGAATCCATCACAATGTCAATCCGTCTGTAGTGGGCCTCACCTTCCCATTCTCCATCACTGTCTTATTCACATCAGGTCTTATTCACAGTCTCATTCATGATTATTAACGGAGCTACATGGTCAGCTTACGATATGTTGTGATAGGCAATTCTGATTCTGTGAAAACGGCATTGATGAAATAAAATCAGAAACACTAGTGTGGAGGATGTCACATGAAAATGGACATTTAAAATATCAAAATAGATGTACTTTAAAAATTGACCCAAGTAGGTTGTGTACTTTAGGTTGAAATGGTTGGACATTACTACTGAAATGGTTGGACATTACCACTGAAATGGTTGGACATTACCACTGAAATATTTGGGCATTACCACTGAAATTTCAGAACAAATTTTACAAAGAATAATCAGCCCCTTCAAAAATGCAGAATTAAGCTTAGCAAATGGATATTTGTTAACAAGAAAATAATAATCTTTCCTTTTCTCCAGTAACAAATTGACTTAATTAAACATCCTGCAACTGTATTATACCAAACTATAGTTTTTAGACACATGCTCAAGGTGTAGCTTTAAGCTGTTGGATTAGACCTTCTTTAGACCTTCTTCCAGTGTATTGTTGAGGGAGAAAATATTTTAGATTCTTCCCTATACACACAACACCTAGCTGGATCGATGGTTGAAATGTGGATGATGCCTCGCCTGGGCTCGTCACTGTACTCCTGTAGATGGACACTTCCTCATTATACTACAATGCGCTTGGCAATAAAGGTCACTCTTTCAGAACATAATCACACACAATCAAAACCACAAACTTCATATATCAACAAGACAGTAAATAGCTGGAGGGTTTATTTTCTACTTCCATAGAAGTGCTTCAGTCTGTTTAAAATCTGAAAGTATAGTGTTATGTGAATTTACAGCGTATTGGTATTGCAGTGTGGTAAACTTGACTA
>JACXGJ010014970.1:0-14117 GCA_016801105.1 Esox niger
AGGACAGCAGGACGGAGAGGGAGAAATGGGGATGAGGTTGGGTGGGAGGACAGCAGGACGGAGAGGCAGAAACGAGGAGAGAGGGAGAGAGGGGGAGAGGGGGAGAGGGAGAGAGGGGGAGAGGGAGAGAGTGCTGCTGGCCCCTGAGGTTGTCAGTGTCACGCTCTTGATCCCTCCTCCTGCCTCCGCTCCTCTTTAATAACTTGTCAGATCGATGGCGCTACATCTGCTGCTCGTCTCTGCTTCACTGACGGCTCCCCAGGCAGCTGGGCTTTTACTGCTGCACAAATGAAGTAGGTGACATTTCTGCCACTTTTACAGGTCGCGGCGGAGACAACGAGAGAGAAGGAGGCAAAGGAGGACTCGCCTCTTAGGTTACATGTGTTTGTGAGAGGAACAACAGGGATTGTTAAAAAAAGCCAACGGGAGGTTTGACTGCTGGATTTGGACCATATGTCGGTAAGTCGCTGGGTCTAGGCGCTGAAGTTGCAGTGATGTGGATGGGGATATGCCGGTAGAGGGGCGTTCAGAGCCCTCTCTGTATGTCTACATTGCCGAAACTGTCAGAAGCGATTTTCCTGCCTCCCACTGCACAGCCGAGATGGAGGAAGTGGTATGATCCATGAACCTGCATGAAAATCAATGCGGGCAGCCCAAACATGAAATCGATGCGTCCGGGTAAGAAAGCAGGCGTTGGCTCGGTATCAGTGAGAAGAGCCGAGGAGGAGTTCACCCAAGTCCGCTGGACTGGGACGCTCTCCTCCCGAGCCTCGGAGCAACGCGGGGGAGTGTGGGGTGCACGGGGGTGTGGGGTGGGGTGGGTTGTGGTGGGGGGCGAGGGGGAGGTGAAGGTGGGAGGTGGTTGTGCGGTCCCGTGCTGGCCCCTCTCCTGCCCCTGTGGAGAGGTGTACAGGGCCGGGCCTGTCATATGTGATCCGAGCGGGCCATCTGAACAGTGACCTCACCATCAGGCAGCTGTGCTCTACAGTCATTGGCATGCACGTTGCGGAGTGTATGCCGAGCTAGGAGACACAGCCTTTAACAATGGTGCTACGCTACTCGTAAACATGCACACACACACGCACACACGCGCGCCCATACGCACTTAGATACACTCTGTGGTGTGCACACAAACACAGATAGAGGCACACATATATGGATCTTTTGGCAATCCTGCCTCACGGCATTTAGTAACATTCTATACGGGTTTCTAAAACGCTTTATTCAATATGTTACACTGTCATCCCATTCATGCCAAGCCCTAATTAATTATGTGCAGACTTTGTTTTTGGATGACAGGTACCTGAAGGGAATGGGGCCAACCTATCAGATACATTGGCTTTTGATTCCAAACATGCTGTTCATTGGTATTGTATGGGATCCAGTTCAGTGCTATGCTCTAATGCACTGTGACTATGAGCCCCTGGCGCAGGACTCACACTGGACTGAACCAATCACAAACAAATTTCTCTTTTGGGAAATGTGGAAATTAGATGTAGCATTGTTAGTTGTATGGGCAGGCTGTTTACCAGTAGACATGATTGTTTCTTGTGCTTGCTTCCAAAACCCCTAGTGAACAACAAGCTGTTTAATAATATATGTGTATGGCTAGAAATATGACATTGTTATTAAGCCAAAGTGTTGTTAGCTAGCAACATTTGAAAATCTTAGTCAATGAAAACGTTACAGACTTTTGCTCTGGCAAAGGCGATCATTGTTCCAAATACTTGCTGGCTAGCTAGTTACAGAAAGTTAATAATTATTACCAAACGGTGTAATAATAAATTCTATTAGCAAGCCAAAGAAGCCAAGACTATGACCCCTAAAAGCCAGGTAAAGTCATTGAATACTGTGGTAAATGCACCTCAGATATCCCATTTACCTCAAGGTATAAAGTAAAATGATGTATATACAAAAGGTGACAAAATACATCATTTTTTCCAGATAGAATAAGGCAACATTGCCTCAATTCCAAGCTGAAAGGATATACAGCATGTCAGGGTTCCTTTCATTAGGCTATTGATTGAATGGCAGTCATAGAATATGTTGCTAATTTGCTAAATGTCTGATATGTTATGAATTCCAAGGACTATGTTAAAGTAAGGTATTAAGGTATTGAGTTTAGTGTTGCCACTAATGAAAAAGAACTAATGAGGTTTATTTTTGGTGTTCATATCGAATGGTTAGTTAGTGATTAAGGTTTTGGTAATTTAGGTTTGGGAAAATATAAGTACTCTGCCTAACCAACTATTAGTCTTCTTATATAATAATAATAATAGCAATTACAATTGACCTTACTAGTTGTCGTACAAACGCAATATCAAACTGACGTCATTTTCCCAGATCTACATACACAATGCAGTGTCCTATCTATGGGATCAGGCAGTTTGTGCTTGTCTCCTGGTTTACTCAGTAAATGGTTGAAGTGGGATTTTGGATTCTGAGGGGTGGGTTTGTGTGTGTGTGTATATCTGTCAGGGATGATGTGGCAAGTTCCCGCCTGTCTGGCCAGTGTAGTGCAGTGTTCAACAGTAGCCCTTCTCCAGCAGTCAATAGCATATCCCAGCTGTGACAGTTGAGGCAGCAGCCCAGTGAGTGAGCTCTCATTGATTACCTATAAGTCAGCCTTGTGGAAAGGTCTCGGGGATCGGTGGCATTTCACACAGCCCAGACCCCACGGGCCAGGTACCTTGCCCTGCAACTGGGCCAGCAGGCTCTGTACCACCCCACCTACAGCCCATTAGACCAGTATGGGACCAGCTACAGTTACTATTGATACTCAAATGGTGTTAAACACAATCAAAACAGGATTTCAAAGAAAGAATACTATTCTTTTATTTGTGTCCCATGCTGTCAAAATAGCAGATTATCACACTTTAACCAGAAATATGTTAATTGTCTGGCTTGTCTACACATCTGTTATAAGAAGAAGATTCATATGGCAAATGATTAACAAGCAATAATGCATTGTTTTATTGTAAATATTTGGACTGTTTTACATTGAGAAGATTATGTAACAGAAAGCTTTAAATACTGTTAATTGTAAGTTTATATTTATTTTTTGTATAAGTGCGTTTTCTCCGACCAAGGGTGTTTGTATGCGAGGCTTTCCTTTAACCACAGAATAGTTGTTGCGCTCCACGGGTCAGAGGAAGGGTAATGGGGAGTTCGCCAGAAGCATTGCCCCCAGCAGGCTGATCCCTCTCTGGGCACGGCCCTCTGATCTCGTCCTCCGCCCTCTCCTGGCCCTAGACAGAGTGGACTTAGCGAAAGACGGAAAACCAAACCACACTTGTGATGTTCAACTGTGGAACTGTGTAGTTTGCGTTCTACTTTTTAGTTCACCTTTCTTGAAGTTTTTTAAATGAATAATTCAGTTATTGAGTTTTTTGTCTTTTTTTTTAAGTTAACAATTGTTTTCGCAGCCTCATTTTGTGCTCTGTTTTTTGAGCAACAGAAGTCTGAATCCAAGGACATGGTGATCAGGGGAATAAAGATCCTGCTGCCTGGGGTTGCGTCCTTCCCTGGAAGTGAACAGAGGACTGGTCCTCTACAGTGATAACGGGGATGTGAAGTGAGGCCAGGAGCCCCGTGCCAGTGTTTGCTACCATATATGTCCAGTATTCCACAGGGAAGTGTGGACTGTGGCTGAACATGCAGCTGAAGGGATAATGGCGACACAGCACACAATGCCTTCCCAACATATCGCATCATGCAGGCTTGCTAGTATGCGAATAGGAATGATGCCTAAGGAATTTCCCATTGGCCCAGTGCTTGCCAACCACGCTGTTCCAGGATGGCTCTGAAGAAGCATCCGTAACGACACCTCGTCCTCAGCCCAACAGTGGCAGCCCCCTTGACTGCTCAACTCTACTCCCCAGGAATGAAGTTCTTTGTCTAGGGTGGCGTACTCAGTATCCCCCCTCAGTCTCCCAGCTCCACTGTGCCACATGCTAAAGGGCAGCAGAGGACACACAGCCTAAATAAGAAGCCTAACGAAGGCCACAACACGACCCGTATACAGACATAATGAACACGGCGTGCGCAACTCTGCCCGATTGGAAGGTTTCCGCCCTGGGTTTGTTAGCGCTTTTCTGGACAATTGTTCTGTACGTGCCCTTATCCACTCGGACCATCGGTGAGAGCGTAGTTCTGCAGTAGCATAATGGCTAATCGTAAAGGTTAGGATTGCTACGCTACGTCCAGCACTGTTTGCCTCCTCACCATTCTTCATCACCGGTGCAGGCAAGACACAGAGATTTGTCAAATACAGTGTATTTTACAGCTCACATCTTCTATATAGCGGTGAACGGCATCAGCGGCTTAGTGATTGGTTATATTATGTTTCTGACAGACAGTGGCAGGATTATCATGAAAGGCGTGTGCGTGTGTGCGTCTCTTTGCATGTCTAGGCATGCGTGTTCGCGCGTGCTTGCATGCGCGTGCGTGTGCGTGTGTGTAGGGCCGCACTGTGGCAGTTCAAATTATTATGTGTGTGGTGTGTGTCTGTGGCCTGTTCCATTATGTATGGGGCTGGGGAGAGCCTGGCCAGCGGAGTGTGAGAGAGAGGCCTACAAGCAGGCCATGCTGTTGGACACATGTCAGCGTAGTCACACCACCTCTCTCCACGGACCGCAGGCACGCTCCTCGCACACACGCGCCCGTGCACGTACACACACCGCTCAGTAGGCTGACAAATCTGTACACACACTCACTCACCCGCAGCCTGTCAGAGAAAAGTCAGTATGATCCGAAGCATGTGCTGGATCCCCGGCAGTTTGGGAATTGTTTAATGGAATAGACAGAGGACCTCATGCCTCCACTTCACATATACTATTAGCACACACAGGAGGGTACCACATGGGCATACAGTGTGGCTATGGTACTGGTTAGATAATGGTTATGGTACTTGTTACAGAATGGATGACTAACTGATTACAGAATGGATTAGTTACTGCTTGCAGAATGGATGATTTACTGGTTACACAATGGATAATGTACTAGTTAGTTACAGAATGGATAAAGTATGGGTTACAGAATGGATAATGTACTAGTTACAGAATGGATAATGTACTGTTTACAGAATGGATAAAGTACGTGTTACAGAATGGATAAGGTACTGGTTACAAAATGGATAAGGTACTGGTTACAAAATGGATAATATACTGGTTACAGAATGGATTAGGTACTGGTTGCAGAATGGTCACAGTACTGGTTAAAGAATGGATAAGGTACTGGTTACAGAATGGATAATGTACTGGTAACAGAATGGATAAGGTACTGGTTACAGGATGGATAATTTACTGGTTACAGAATGGATAATCTACTGGTTACAGAATGGATTAGGTACTGGTTGCAGAATGGTCACATTACTGGTTAAATAATGGATAAGGTACTGGTTACAGAATGGATAATGTGCTGGTTACAGAATGGATAATGTACTGGTTACAGAATGGATTAGGTACTGGTTGCAGAATGGTCACAGTACTGGTTACAGAATGGATACCGCATATGTTTGTGTATTCTGTACCTTAACATGGGTGTCAGTAGTTCATTAATGGCATTAGTGTTAATTATGTGTTGTGTTCATATACTGTCAAGCTTCATTAAGCAGCTGGAGCTAATTGGCCTGTTAAAAGAAGAGTGGAGTGGGTTAAATTTAACACAGGAATGATTTATTCTTTTGATGTTAAGGAGTATTTTGGCTGTTGCGCCAAAGTCAATAAGAGGTGTGTGTGTGTGTGTATTGGGGAGGGGGTGTTTAAAGCAGACTGCATCTCATTCCTGAGAGGACTGTATGGAAATACACTGTTTACATTACCTTGGAGCATCTCTCTCACGGATCTCTGGATAATGCATACAGGTAAACCATTAACTCCCCTCTCTCGATACTCACTCTTCTCCGAAGGGTCCACCGCCGATCATCTGTCCGTCTGTCTTTAGAGAGGGAGATTGTCTAGATTGTGTTCATGGATTAGGAAGTTACTAGGGCACACTAATAAGCGACTGGAATGAGCTGGTATCTATATTCTTTAATTGTTCAATATGGTTTCTGATTAATGAGTCCATGGGTCCTATACACCTCAAAAGGAGTAACTTTATGTGCTGGTATCTACCCAAGTGTACTTCTGCACATCAGTGTGTGTGTGTGTGTGTGTGTGTGTGTGCGTATGTGTGTGTGGTTTGAGCTTGCATGCGTTCATGCGTACAGGCTGGTGGATGAGGTCCCTGGAGGGGGCGGATTACCCCTCTGCATGCCCCAGGCCAGAGCTGCTCTGGGGGGATTACTCTCCAACCTGCACCCTGGCTGGATTAGACTATTGGACCTGATTTCCATATCTTTATTTACCTCAGCCCACCAGAGGAAATGTCCAGCTGTACAAAAATAGTTAATTGATGCCGTGTAGCTGTGAAGACGAGCACAGTATTCATTCTTTAGTCCCTTGGTTTGGGGTTATAGGGGGGAGTTCTTATAGGCATTTTCTGCCTGACAAAAATGTTGTTTTTCAGTGTGTGTGTGTGTGTGTGTGTGTGTGTGTGTGCATTGCATTTGGGTTTTTTGTGTCATGCAGTGTTTCTGTTGCGTGGGTCCTTGCGTGTGGTGTGTGTGTGTGTGTGTGTGTGTGTGTGTGTGTGTTTGCGTGTCTGTGTGGCCCTCTATGCTGGGGTCTCATTATTCTCCAAGGTGGTGTACAGACATGGCCACCGCGTGATGAAGACAGTTGGCAGACCACACTCCGCGGCTCTCTAACGAGCCGGTGATGGTTGAAGCCGCCACATTCCCCTAGCAACCAAAGTGAACTCCGACTCCGGAGGTTGGCAACCTGTATATATTAGGATCACAGGAGTATGCAAATCCACCCCGAGTTCCTTTCCACCTTCTTTCGTCTGTTCCTGTGTCCTTCTTGTTCCATCCAGGACTTGACACGTGTGCTAACAGTGCCCTTGCTCTGAAGGGCAGGAAGCGGAGAGGTGGCTGCTGTGACAGGTGTTCGGTGTAGCTCCGGCTCAGCCCGGGATCTGCCCTGGGTCTATTAGTGATTGCAGGTGTGACAGGTCCTCTGGTCAGACGGAGGTATGCGGGCTGTTGATGTCGGAGGTTTTTACTCTCAGAATAGCCCCGGTAAAGGGAGAAATACTTTCTTGTGGGAGAATGGAAAGACCAGTTTGTAGATATTGTGGATCAGAGTCTTTCAAACTAGCACATTTGTATTAGCGGGTTTTGGAAATGTATTCTGGCCTTTTATGAGTGTCTATATAGCTTCTGTCAACTTGTGATCCATTCTTTTTTTAGCATGAGTCCAAGATGTTGATCTTCCATAGTTTGTACATGTTCTCCAATGATTACAAAGTAAATACAGTCTTTTAAGCCAGGACATATAGGAGGTGATCAGTGGTCATAGCCAACCATCACACAGACTATTATAAGAAAGATTTATCCTACAAAATACCCTTGTATGGCATGTTCCAACCGATGGTCCAAGGGGCTTTTCAGAAAGTCCTATGACAGTCACATACACAGGTCCTAGCAGGTGGTATGGACAGGGTGTGTGGGACCCATCTGGAATAGGACATCACATGTTCTACCTAGTGTGCTTCATACAGTTGTCTATCAGTACTATCAAGCATTGTGTCAAGCTTAATTCAAATACTTTTTATGCCTATAATCTCTCACTATCCAACCAATTATACCAGATGTCTTTGTGTCCCTTATTGTTTTTGAGCTACAGGCTTCTTTGTAAAGACTAGAATTTATGATTAAATGAATACTCACATTCAGGTGTCTTCAAAAGAGATTCTACCACAGAGCGGCCCTCTATCTTGTGCCGCGTCGCAAGGACAGAAAAGGTTTCATGAGCAGTATTTGAATTTATAAATCTATTTTTCCTGTTTGTTAGATTTCAATTAACAGCCAGACAATTACTGTCACAACACAACACACCACACTGACACGCCACACTTGATGATAGGATGGATGTTGAACATGTTGTAACAGACAGTCATACAGTTCAGGTCCACCCTTGCTCTCAAAATTCACTATAGGAATATATTGTCTTAACTGACACATTATAGCATCTTTGTTGTTAGATGTTTCAGGCATGAATGACTGTTGTTAACCTGTCATGATCCCTATGTCTGATTTGTTTGTTTCTCTCTAACAGCCTGTCATGTCAACCAACCATATATCCATAGTCTCAGAGGATACATTGTACATCACAGTGAAATCACCCAAAAAATGTCACGTGAGATCCCTGGATGGCCTGCTTTATGAGGTAGGTTGATGACTGCTATAAAAAGATAACAGTGTCCACATTATTCATAAAGCATACAGAGAGCACAATATGGCTGAATGACTATTTAAAGGGACTGTTCACCCAAATTACAAAATTATATTGGTAAATTACAAAAGTAGGTCTATTTATTTAAAGATATTTTAGGCCAGCAAACTATGCATTTGTTAAGAACCCCCGGCAGTGGTTGGCACTGATTTGAAATAATCCCATCCAAGTAAATAGCAATTCTTACACACATTGTTTCAATCATTTAAAAAATCTATATTGTCACATTATTCAAACTTGAAAAATTGCTACCTACTGTCCAGTGACTTCAATGAGATACAGTATGTGCCACACAGTGCCAGGGAAACTCAACCAAAGCCGGATTATACTGCTAACAGGGTAACGAAACCAATATATACTTTTTTTCTATCAGGGAACTATACCTTTCAACCAACTTTATTATACAGTACATCCCAGCACATACACCCGCACACACGAAACCTTTTTCAGGTGTGGCAGCATTTTGGTCTAGCAGTGCGGAGAATTGGGTTTCCTATCAGGCCGACGTGTCTTAGGCCCTCGGTTCGCCTCTATGGAAAATCAACTAGACAAGAATTCAGTTAACAGACTGCTCTCCCTCCGTGCATTGTGCCGGCCAGGCTGGCCAGACTCAATGGGGCCTGATTTATGTCCTGACAGGCTATGGAGGCTTGGTGTGTTCTGTGTGCATGGAAGACATATCACTGCTGGGAGCTAAATAAAAAATCAATGAGAGGGAGGTTGGCTGGTTAGCGAGTGCGTCCGCTCGGCTGGAGTTTAACAGCGTTTTAACTGAGGCTGGGGGAGCCCACATCGATTTTCCCTTTCCCCCCATCACCCTCTGTTCTCTTTTAATAAATCAGTTTGGTTGGTTGTTTGGTTGGTGTGTGTGTGTGGCATTTCTCAAACCCAAATCTCATCCTACAAAGACATGGTTCTGCTCTTGATTTGTACTTTGGTTTTTATAATGGGTGTATAAATGATGAATTATGTTTAATGGGATGCCTGAATTGAACGTTTCTGGGATATCGCACACAATGTCAAAACCACACTCCTCCCCACCCTGGCCTCTCTCTGCTCTTTAAAATGAACCGTTTCCCCCTAGGGGAGGCGATAGGGCTCAAAAAGGACAAACCTCTCACATGACAGTCACCCACTACTCTGGTGTGCTGTGAAAGCCTTTACAACGTTCTGCCAGATCCATCTGAGCGAGGAGCTGATTGCTGATCCCAGAACAGCCCCACCGTGTATGAACCTATCCCATCTGACTCACACTTCAACCTGCTGACTTGAGATCAGCCCTTTACGGCTCTGTTCCGGCTCTGTAATGACGTTAACACACAGTAATCCCCTCACGAGGGTCTCCTCTCTCTCCCAGGCAGGCACAAGGAAGTGGAATCGCCGGCAGGTAGATCAAAGGTAGGGATTATGGTTTCTGATCGCTTCCGCTGGTATTCTGGGGACAAACCAAGCATTCTGAACAGGGGTGGATACTGACTACTTAGGTACAGCCGGGCAGATAAAAAAAGAGATCTCCATTGGCTTCTCTCACTGAAGAAAGACACAGACATGCTAAATAGACCTCTAAAAAGCTACCACTGCAAACGGCCCACGTGTCTTATTTTCTCCTAATGGGTGCTTGGTGCGTTGAGCAATGCTGTAGTATTGTCACCGGATGTGTTAATCGCAGTGTTGCAAACGCCACGTGGACCATAGCTATGCACGTGTTAAGGAAGAACCCAGTGTGAGACTGGAGAGGATACGTAGGGAGAGAGCAGGCTGAAGGGCCTGGAGCCAAAGCAGTGCTGTCAACAGGGTTATGGATAGGATCAGAGACTGTAGCGATTGGACTAGTGACAAAGACAGTAGAGTGACAAAAATGACAAGACTAGTAGTTATAGAAGTATGGACAGTGTCTGTAGAGATAGTAGACCAGATAGACTAGTGATTAAAATGGCTGATGGAGGTATTGAGATTGTAGAGATAGGAGCGTGGACAGAGACACTAGTGATTGGACACCTAGTAAAAGAGACAGTAGGGAAATGACTAGTATGACTGTAGAGATATATTAGGTACAGAGACAGTAATGACAGATCTAGTGACCGTAGAAATTGGAGTTGATACAGAGGAAGTAATGATGGGAGTCGCAACAGAGGCAGAGATGGTGGAGATAGGAGCAGAGACAGAGGCGGGTGGAGATAGATAGAGATACGGACTGAGACCATGGTGGTACTCCTGGAGTAGTAACAGAGACAGTAGTGAGAAGAGAATGGACAAAGGTGATAGAGATAGAAGTAAGGACAGATATAGTAGAGATTGGACTAGTGACTGTAATAATATGACTAGAAAAGTGATAGGCCAGGTTACAAAGACAGTAGTGATAGGACAAATGACAGAGACAGTAAAGATAGGACTAGGTATGGAGACAGCACATATTGGAGTAAGAACAAAGGCAATAGAAGTAGATATATGCACAGGGACAGGAGTTCATACAGAGGAAGTCGAGTTAGGAGGATACACAGAGGGAGTAGAGATGGTGTAGATACGGAGATAGTAATTATTGGAGTAGATTCAGAGGTATTAGGGATAAGAGGAAGGATAAAGTATAGTAATATTAGTGCCCATAATAAGCATGTCACATTCTCAGTTTTTATATATTTTTTATTTATTTTATTCACAGTTTCCCTCAGTTTTTCTAGTGAAAAGCGGTAAAATCTTCCTATTTCCTCATTCTAATGAACAGCAGTATCCTGGGAAACCTTTATATAGGTAAATGTGGTTGTATATGTGACTTTTCCACAGCGGAGTTTGACTGTGCTCTCTCACCCTGTCCTGTACCCCGTCACCTCCTGACTGCCACTCCCCGATCATAATAATGAGCTGTAGGCACGGCGCAGAGGTCAGAGGCCACAGCCATTATCTGGTGTCTCCCCATTAAAAATGTCTCACACAGACACACGGCGGCCATTTTCTGACTAATCATTTTGAACCTCAATTAGGGGGCAGAATCATGTAGATAAACTCTCTATAATAACAGCCTAAACAGATTGGCAATGGTGGATTGTATAGCGTATTTCCACAATAATTACAGGAGGATGTAAAGAGGTTTGAAGGGAGATGAAGAGGAGTTTAAATCAGAATGCCCTGGCGAGAGTGATTAGTGGAATCAACACAGGCCTCGTCACGGTGATGTCCTCGTTCAGGGGGGCCGTTTCGCTGAGTGACAAGGCTGATTATACAGCGGCGAGGTCAGCGGGAGCACGGGGCGAGGATGACATCGCTGCGGGGGCCGCGCCGGCCCGTGGCCCCAATGTCATAGGCACCTCCGTAGCCTCTGTGCCACTCCACACACAAATGTGGACTGTAGCCTCACACACACACACACGCGCGCGCGTGTACGCCTGAGGGACAGCGTCAGACACGCCGGGAGTGTTTCCCGACTGCTGTGAGTAAAGGAGACTACGTTTGCCGTGTCTCTCAGAGCAGGGGCGGACTCTCCATAAAGGCTGTCTCAGTGTCGTGCCCGTGTTCGGTTGTACCACCTCCACGACTCCTGATCACCGCCTCTCAGCGCTGTCATGTGAAGAGCTGAATGATACAGCAAGCCGGGAGGTCTGTCTGTAGAGCACATCGGTTATGAAGGCTCTGCCCTCCCCTCATCCACCTCCTTGAGGTTTGGCTATTGATTGTTGATTGGGTGTGTGCGTGTGTGCGTGTGTGCGTGTGTGCGTGTGTGCGTGTGTGCGTGTGTGGTGTGTGGCGGGTGGTTTCCTTCATCCTCTGGTTCTGGGTACGGCTGTGACATGATGACATGATCACGCACAGGTGATTTGCTTGAGAGATAAATTACATTTGTATAGCAGTCTGTGTTACAGGCTGCTGCATTACAAATACGTTTGGACAGTTGTATTGAAACGCCGTTACTAGTTAACAGACAGTCAGCAGAACATTATAGCTGTCTAGAAAGATGATATTGATAGAGTGTGGATTACATTGTCATTTAAAACAACAACCGGAGAGCTGTCAGGGCTTTATTACACAGGCACTGAACAACATGGTTTTCACACTTTTTCAGCTCAGGGATTAGAACCAGCGACCTTTGGTTTTCAGGCAGAACGCTCTTGACCACTGGGCCACCGCACCGACCTGGAGATGACAGGAGCCACTCTGACACACCTCCCCCGTGATCATCACCCGGCCCGAAGGCGAGCCAGGCCCTCCTTCCCATCCAGCGGCCCGCCGCCACTCCTCTTCCCCTATTAACTTCAATTAACGTGATGGTTCATCAGCGGCCGGACAACTCTGTCATGGGCCCTGCCTGGCGCACTGTTTATCTGATTCCTTTTAATTGGTGAAAAGCCTATAAACAAACGAAATGATCTCTGGCCTATTTCTAATGGAGGGGCGGACAGGAGATAATTCATTCCGTTTTGAAGGAAGGGAATGAAGACCTCTAGTTACGTTGTGGTATTCCGGGTTGAGGCGGGGTAAGAAATCCACCGTATATTCCCGGGGATGGACCCCTGGACACGTGTTAAAGGCCAGAGTCCGACTGATAGAGTGATACTGAAGAGATATCCCAACGCTATTTTCTCCTCAGTGGCCGTCAGTTGTTTATTGAGAAGCCCTGGACTAATAATGCCATGTATTCCTGCAGTGGCCTCTGGAATGATGAAGACAAATGGATATAGATTTAATTAAATCCAGAGTTGACTATATGAAGATTGAAGGAGGTGATATAAGAGGAACGCTCAACATGCGAGGTTAGGCCTTTTATGAGGAAGTGTTAACTCTAGACTCTGTCTCTGGAAAAGCATGGGCTCCCTCTGTTGGCAGCCCTTTAGAAGCACTGGTCTGGTCTGCTGCTAGGGTCACATTCTAACCCAGAGGCCCGGGGGCTTTGTTTCTCTTTTCCTACTATTTGTAGAATTTTGGAATGGGAAAATCATTAGAAAAGGCAGGATTTTTTCAGGGCGCCGTTCATGTCACGGATACTTTTTTGCAACCCCTTAAATTACTGAAATTAAGTGAATCGGTGGGTTTAATGGCAAAACTATTTAAATGGAACAATATCAGCGGATTATATAGTATGTCTATGATCATATCACAACAAGCTCACTGTTCTATATTTGGCCTTGCGTACTGCCCAAATTGCAAGATTCCCAACTGTAGGAGGAAATAAAAAAAAAGGCTCTGCCTCTCGGTCCCCTTACAGGCTCGGGCCCAAGGGCTTCAAGCCCGGTAAGACCTGGCATTAATGTGTCCCAGTGGGCCGCGGCCCGTTACACTAATGACACTCTGGGACACCGACTGACTGTCACGTGAGATAACCGAGAGGTCAGTGTGCTAACTCAGATCTTCTGGAGATAAAGACGCTCACTGAGAACCAACACAGAGAGACAGGGTGTTTCCTTCTATTAAGCCGCTGACAGGGTCTCTGTCTACCATGTATGTATGTACTCGCACTACTGTGGTTCTCAGAATGTGTGGTTTGCCTTTTGGAGAGGGTTACAGTGACTCTGTGTGTGTGTGTGTGTGTGTGTGTGTGTGTGTGTGTGTGTGTGCGTGTGCGTGTGTGTGGTGTGTGTGTGTGTGTGTGTGTGTATGGCGGGTGAAAGCGGACTTTAACAAGCTATAGAAACGACCTAACATGTATACAACCGCCAATGCGACCGCGTATGCGTCTATACGCGTATGCAACCGTGTATACGTGTATACGTGTAAGCACCCAGGTATAGGCGCTTCTATACACGTTTAGGTGTAGCGTCAGTATACGCGCTCAGACGACTGCTTCAGTCG
>JACXGJ010014971.1:0-14115 GCA_016801105.1 Esox niger
ACATGGTACACTATTAGCTCTCGGCATAGAGATAAATATTAATAATAAACTTAATTCAAATCTTGTTATGCAGTATTACAATCCTAAATTCAGACAGATGTTTCAGTCTCATGGTGCTTGGAAAAGTATTCTTAAGATATTCTGATTTGCAGACTGGTGTCTCCACAGGTTCTCCACCAACAAGTTCTACATTATCATATTAGTCAGATGATCATAATACATAGAGACACATTTTTTTCAAACTGGCCCTGATATCACTGTGGCCACCTAACTTGCCCAATAAAATTCAGCTCCATTATTATTTAAATGACTCAATGTCACACAAATACATAACCATCTCTGATATAAATATAAAACTAAATATATTATATACAGTAAATATATATTTGTGAATGCATACCAGGGAGATAACCGAGTCTGAGGTTATGAACAGGTTTCACATGCTGTTACAGACTCAACTCTGACCTACAGTCAATCTCCACTATAATGTATTGTCTAGGATACATTTTTTTATTGGAACCATGGAGTTAGTCTAGCAGACCTCCAGTGGTGGTTCATGGCAAAGATGTTACTTTCCAATGTTGGTTCAGTGTCAGAGACCACAATGCAGCATCCTCAATCAACTTCCAGAAGGAACAGAAATCTGAAGAAGTAAAAAATGATGTTAATGAAGCACTTGTAAGTTTAATTCTTCAAGTCTGTGTATTAAATTACATGATCACATTCCCTATGTTTCAACAGTTTTATTACAAGTATAGTTAGTCTGGCAGCTTTACATTAGTGCTTCAGCATTACACAATTTAGGATTCCTGCCATGTAAAGTGCAGTCCCTCAGAACTTGGACATTGACAGAGGTTATGTTGTTTTTGTTATGCAAAGATGCAAAATCAATTATTGCATTGTATGTTTTCTGGTGATGCTCTTCTGCGATCTTAAGTTTGTTTCAGGGAATTTGGGACTTTAGTCCTGTCTTCTGCTCAATTGGATTCAGTTCGGATGATTGACTTGGGCGGTCAAGAACATTCTACTTTTATGTCCTGAAAAGCGGTTTGGCTACTTCAGCTGTATGTTTGTTTTGGGTCATTGTCCTGCTGCAAGGTGAAGTGCCGTACAAGTTTTAAGTTTGGTGTAATCAGAACAAATAAGATGTTGCTTTACACTTTGGAATTCAGCTTCTGAAAACAACACAACTTGTGTAATTGTACGAAACAGTCCAAAACGTTTTGTAATGCACTGTAGTACCATGACATGCTGTCTAAATAAAGACAACAAGTAAATCAGTAGTCACATATGAAGAAACGTTATCAGAAATGTCAGAATCATTGTAGTAGTTACAGTAGCCACAGACAGCACAAAACGATTACAGCTTTATCTAATTAGCTAGGAAACCAGCAAAAAAATAGGGCTAATAGCTGCTTTAACTAACTCAGTTAAATACAATCACGTCAACTGTGAAATTATTTCGGACTACCACTTTACATCGTGTGTAAAGTGACATCACGGAAACCGTGTGCAACGTGACATCAGGGAACCCATTTCTGAAAACGTAACCGAATTGCGGTCAGACATTTCTTACAGTAAATCTGTAATCGCCATGCCGGATTTCCCCCCAAGTTTACCGGAGTAGTGTTCAGGACAAGGAAAACCTGGTTAGAGCCAATGTTTTAGGTATATGAAAACGGTCATTACTAAAAAAAACACAAGCAAGCTGGTTCTAAACGTCTTATTATGTGCAGTATCTTCGATTTAATGCCCAGCACATGCGCAGTTATATGCAACAAGGTCGCTACCACGCATTAACTTGCATTTTTCCAACACGGAAATGTCGTATTTGCGGTTTTATGACATTCCTGTAGTCCTGCGCCGTCACGTACTAGTGATTGAGTTTTGCTGACCCCTTGTGACCAAAAACGACAGTGTACTGCATATTAAACAAGTAGTTATTTCAACCGCTCGAGTGGGTGAAAATATAAATTAAACTAGAGACAGTTGAGGTGGTTAATTGGTTAGTTTCTTGTGTAACCTAAAAATGCAATGATTGGTTATCACATCAATGTTAGAATAACAAAATGTGCAAATAGGAATTCATATGTAAAAGTTTATTTCAAATACTGACAAAAATCCTTTCCACTAGTCCAACAGAACTGAAACATTATACTCATGTACTTCCTAATTCTTTAAATCTTCTGTTTTGTCACCACAATCAGAATATCCTAATGTAGCCCCTCCCACCAGCTACTGGGAGCAAAGGAGCTCCCAATATCCCTGCCGTCATCTTGGGGCCAGGATAAACTATTGTAGTTATGCAGTAAGAGAATACATGAAAAACATCTGTACTGTGTGCAAAAACAAACAAAAACAGTTAAGGTAAGCAGCAAAAGGTACCTTAGTCACCATCATTTTAATTTGTTTACATTCTGGCACATACTTAGAATGGTTGAACAGGAGACATGGTATTTAAACATACCCTGCCAAATCCCTCAGAACATTGCTTTGCTCCATATAAAGCGAAAGTGCACATAAATGAAGCACAATAATCGATGTCCTGTTTTTTCATCAACCTTGATTTTAGTAAATCTATTTATATTATGCCTGGAAAAGCAAACTAATGATTTACAATTCTGCACTCTGTTCAAGTAACAAGGGGTCTATTCCATTTAAACTCAAGACATCCAGTTCCAAACTTGGATTGCACTGATCTACATGGGACTAAATTCCTGGGTAAAATCTAAATTGATAACCTGAACTGCTAGCAACCTAAATGGAAAATATCCCCAACTCTTGAGAGGTTAGCCAAGTCTACAAACTGACACATTATTCAGGGTAGGAGTGGTTGAATTTCGGTTTTGGGGGTATATAATTAAGATTTGTCAGACTGAATCAGCAGCAACTACACATTCATTTTATTCAGATTCCTTTGTCTCTGTAGTAAAAAAACAGAAACTAGTAGTAGTTATTCACAGACAGGAGAAACAAACCAGAAGAGTCCACTTAAAGTTATCAAACTGGATTTTGGGTATTGGTTAAGATGAAATGCAAAACAATAGAAATAATGAATTAAATGGACAAATCATTGACTTGAATTGGGACACTTTTTCAGTTTCTAGTGCAATAACCAAAATCTCGATGGATAACTTAACAAGAAAATAACAAGCCCAGAAAAGTACAGGTAGTGAAATCAATAGAAAACAAAATATCACCCCTAAAAGTCTATATACACTGGCTGGAACAGATCAGTATCACATTCATACACACCATCTTAGACTAGCACACTCAAATGTCAATGATCTTCTCTGCAATTTGACAGTCAAGTCAGTGTCTAAAATTTAAAAAACTACAAGGTGAGAGAGTGATTGTGATTTAAAAAAAAAAAGTATATTTAACTTTAACAGTGGGATAGTGTGAGTGTGCTAAAATAGCACCAGGCCAGAATCAGACCCATGCTGAAGCAGTACTTGTGCAATGGAGGGCAGCAGCTTAAGACTGCTAGACAACCCTAGGCTATGACAAAGTATGTACTTGCTTGTGTGGCAAATTATGATTGCTCCTTAATAATTAAAATACAGTGAGAGGATGACTTAATTGTCAGTAATACCAGCCTACAATAAATTATCCTTAATCCCAGTTGAATTCTAATTTTTAAATAAGTTACCTAACAACTCTCCCCATCATTCCTTTAGAAGTACAATAATGTTAACAGTTGAGAACCGGTTCAACTGAATACACATACATGGCCCCCCTCTCCTAATATCATGAAATGTCTTTCATTTGCCCTATGAGCACATCCCAAAAGCACGTAGTGTGTCCCTGTTTGTCTGTCTGTGTGAACCAGAGGCCAGTCAGGTACAGTTCATCAGATGAACCACTGTTAACCTCATGAGAAAGATCACCAATTTGTATATTTACAATGTCAATAGTCAAGGCTATATGCTCCAGCAGGAGACTGTACATGCAATCTGAAGGGAAGTCTGAGGAAAAGTAATGTAACAAATGAAAGAAAAGTAACAACTAATGTAATAGGAAATTAGGAAATGTTTTTCTTTCTGGAAACAATTCTCAACTATAACTCCTATAAAAAGAGTGATACTATGAATAATAAGTCAAATCATACCAAATATACAGTTTTTTCATACTACTTTAGACTGAATGTAAGCTCCTACAAAACATTTTGGCTTCTTGTTGCTATCTGATATCCATCGATTCTAAATGATTGTACATTATTAAAGAATGGCATTTTTTCCTATCTTAAAAATCCTACAGTGGTATTCAGTTTGCTTGACCATTGCTATTGCCATGGGGAGGGTTATGTTGATTTTCAGGACATGGAAAAGAATGTAACGTAGGTGTGGAAAATGGCAATGGATTCTAGGGCTCCGTTTAGTTGCTTATAATTTCAGTCAACTAACCCCTTCCGATTAGCACATTTTCTTTGTCAAGGCTCTACAGTGCACCCGTTTCTTCTCACATATGCCCCTAAATATTAGCCATTGGACCAGGCATTTTTATATAGGCACACTCGTTTTAAGGACTATAGCTGTAACAGCTTGAATATGTTAGACTGTGCACCTACATCTTGTGTGAACCTATATTTTCAACTTTGTTGCCCACATGCTCAATCAAAAAACAAAGGTCAGTTTAGGACCCTGTACATGTTACAATCATGCAGCATATTCAGAAAAGGAAGAGCGACAGGGATTTAAGAGTGAGTGACGTGAGCATAGAATTAACAAATTCCTATTCCTTTCTGACAGATTGATTTGTGTTAGACAAAACATGACACACCAATGAGAGAAAGGATATCCCAACTCAGTTAACACACTTCCCAATGGATTACCACTACATTCATTTAGATAATTCACCATAGTTCCCTTCCCTCACAGATGTGTGCAAGCAAAATACACAAACATCTACCCCACACCCGCTTTGATGACAACACAACATAGAAAAATGTGGAGCGGTCATGGATCCTAACTCCCTCATCATACACAGAATATTTGGGTGTCGATCCAGTTGTAAAACATACTGTACATAATACAAAGTGCATTAAACTCAGCTTCCCAATGCAATCTACGTATCTCTGAACACCAAACCAAGAAATAAGGGTAGCGGTAGAGCAGAGTGCACAAAAGGCAGAGCCGTGTGGAGAGAAGGTAAAAAACAAATATATAGGTCCCAGCCAACATCCTCCTCCCCAACCTACCCACATAAGCAATACAGACTGACTTTCACAGCTCTCCCCGATATGTTAATAAGTGGAGCCTGAAGATAACAAGGGAGGACAGGTGAGAACGTTAGCTGGGGGCTTGCTTTGTTGGTGGAGGCTAGGCTAGCCTGCTAGTTTGCTAGTAACCAAGGAGGACTTCCTCTGGGGCAGGTCCTGTGGTGTGGGAATGTGGTCCCCTGTGACGAGGTTCTTGTCGGGCCCAGCAACAGGAAGCTGTTTATTCTTCATCTTGGCCTTGGCCATGTTGTAGTCGCCTGAGTCAAAGTACTTTTGCTGGATTAGGGCAAAACAGATACAAATCAAGTTGTTTGGAATAGTTCTATGTATTCATTTCATCCCTTGACATGAGCCCACACACTGAGGGTGTCTTGGTGGAGTTGGGCTATGCCAAAGATACATTTAAAAATTCAAAGCAACATACACAACATTTGAGTATATAAGCACCCTGTATTTTACATTTCTGAGGACAGTTTGTCTATCGTTTGCTAAAAGTATGTATGCATGTATACACATTTACATACACATATTTTAGTATACAATATAATTTCCATATAATGGGATACTTATGACATTTTGGCAAATTTCCTACTTAACAGAGAGTTAAAGAAAATGAGGGACAATTTTTACTTTCTATGTGCAGTTTGAAGAAAGATGAGTGGTAATATGTCTTTAACCTATCACAGCCGCTAGCTGCCTACAAGTAATAGCTTAGCGAGGAGACCAGTGGTGCCGATTCAGGAAGGGACAACCCATGGCAACTGTAGATAAGTTACTGTGCTGCACAGAACAGGACTTGTTACTGCCCTCCTGCAAATTACTGGCAACGGAAGCAGTCATGGAATGACTGTAACAAATACCTTTTACGCTCCTCAAGCCAAACGCAATAGACATCATTATTCCATGTTCTGAAAATAAGTTGGAATAAACAACCCTGACCTGCTGGACCGCATTCACTGCTTTCCATTGAGTTAGTAACATGGTCTTCTTTTAACAACACACAGTCAAAGTGTAAAGATTTATGTATTTGAACTGTTTATGAATGCTTTCTGATAAAATCTAACTTTTTCTTGCAATAAAATGTTGTATACTAATGCATCTACTCATGAATTCCATATTATGTTCTGGTCAACAAAGGCTTGTTGCTTATCGTTCATGCACAGCAGCCTATTCTTATGCCAGAGTAACAGCAAATTAATTAAATTTGAAGATCAGGGACAAAAACAGTTCCAAAGAAAATTGCATTAAAAACAACTCATCTATATCTCATAATTTAAACAGGTGCTAAAGAGACTACTTTGGAGTAGTTAGAAGGTGACTCCCTGCTTTTGAGAGAAGGCCATTATGTTTTTGTTGGGCAATCACGCTAAGCTAATGATATGCTACCCCCCAACATTTTTCAAACCTCCCTCAGACTGCATGCAAAGGCATAAAAACTGTTTTCATAAGCTTTTCTTACTCTAGGTAAGTAGGAAATTACCCCAAATATCAAAACCGCAAAGTATCCCCTTAATGCATTGTGAACAATGTGCATAAGGCCATCACCTGGACTTCTCTGAACACCAACAGTGAGTTGTAAAATCAACACAAGAGCCCCATTACGGTAGTGACTGCCCAGCAAGGCTTATCAGCCATTAACCCTATTTTTTTCCACATCAATTAAATATTTAAGTTGTGCATTACCTTTAATTCCTAATCTCATGTCTGCTGGATAACAATGTACCGTTATCAGTGTGTAAAACGGCTAAGCTAACCTTAGGTAGGTTAGCTTATTAAGTTGCCTAATGCTATAGCAGATTTTAACCATGTTACTAAATTCCATTTTTCGCTTTTCAGATTTTCGGCAAAAAAAATTCAGCAAAGCAATAAAATGTATGTTCTAAATGCACAACAATACCAAGTCAACATCATATTTCAAGACAACTTTTGAGGTCTGGGTAAAATCTTACACTATGTAGATTTTGAATATAGAAAGCCCCAATGTACAGCTCCGGAGAAAATGAAGAGACCAATGCCCCTTATACTTTCCTTTCCAAGTCTGAAAATAATTTCAGTAGTTTAGTTCTTTAGAGTAGGTACGTCATACAAGACATGTACATTTCAAGAATGTTTAGAACCAATTACTACAAAAGAAACTGTAAATAAACGTTATTTACTGTAAATAAAGTAAGGCTATCACGTCTATCACTAAGGTATAAAAGAATGGTCTCTGTCAATTCCTTTGTATCATATGGAATCTGCTTCATACAGCCGAACACTAAACTAAACATGCAAAATCTAAGAAACACATTTTCTGTAGCTCTCGCAAGGCTTACCCCTTTCTGTAGCCTCTTCATAAGGAAGTCAGAGCCTCCAGGCTTCTGGCCCAGGGTGGGGTACTTTGCCTTCAATTTGGCCTCTTCACTCTTCACAGGGTTGGTGTTCTTTTCCTGAGAATCCTGTCCAGACAAAGAAAACATTTGTATAGGCTGATATCATCTTAATATAGGTGGCTAGTCGTTCCATGCAAGGAACTTCACTTCAGAGTTAAACACTTTAAAACAACAGACCTAAGTAGCCCATGCATCAAAGATGGGACCATGTCTAGAATGAATACCTTCAAGTCTCAAGTGAAGTCTCTCAGTTTGGGTCAAATCAAAGCAGCTGACAGAATGGTAAAATCTGTTTCTCGCCATGTTGAATCAATGTTTCTAAATTATTTTGCTTTTCCAGGTTTCAGATTTTCACTCACAAAATCTTACTTCCTAAAAGCAAAGCAACAACATGTATGTTCAAAATGCACAACAATACCAAGTCAACATCATATTTCAAGACAACTTTTCAGGTCTGGGTAAAATTTTACACTTGAAAATAGAAAGCCTTAATTTACAGCTCCGGAAAAAATGAAGAGACCAATGCCCCTTATTCTTTTTTTCCAAGTTTTGAGTGAGGAACACAATGGTTAAAATTAAGAGACCATGGCAAATTGAATACTTCAGTTCCTCCCAAAAAACCTTCAATTTTTTCCAGAGCTGTATAGTCTCTTGCTTTATTTTAGATAATTTTATTTCTAAGTCACTGTGTGAGCTATTTCTAATGAAAAAAAAGAACATTTAACTGGGCCTGCTTTGGCACTTACATTTTCAGTTTGATAATGTGGACGAAACAAGATATACCTCCAGAAGACATCTTCACGGCACAGATTCAACAAGGTACTGGAAATTATTTAGTATTAAGGGGCCTAGTGTGTTGCAAAAACAATTCCCCACACCACTGAACCACACGCCTGTACTACTGAAACAAGGTAAGATAGATCAAGATACAGCAGACCAGGCAACTTGTTCCCAAACTTCAATCATCCAGTTTGGTTGATTATATGAACTCTGCAGACAACTCTAGACCACTGTTGCCTTGTCATACGGTTGTTACCTGACAGGACTAGAACTGGTATTTTCTGCTGCTGCAGCCCATCCATTTCAAGGTTCAACATTTGGCGCTTACAGAGATGACCTGCACACCACTGCTGCTGAGTGTTTGAGTGTGTGTTGCCTTTCTGTCAGCTTGAACAAGTCCGGCCATGTTCCTCTGACCCCTCTCAGAATGTTTTCGCTCACCGAACTCCCACTCACTAGATGCTTTTAATCACAATTATCTGTAAACTCTAGAGACTGTATTGCTTTAGCTTGCGGGTGTACCTAAAAGTGGCCCCAGAGTGTATTTACAGTGGATATAAAAAGTCTACACACCCTTGTTAAAATGCCAGGTTTTTGTGATGTAAAAGAAGAGAAAGATAAATCATGTCAGAACTTTTTTCCCTTTAATGCAATCTATAATGTGAACAATTCAGTGAAATATAAAAACCTTTACATTACAAACACCTGGCATTTTAACCAGGGTGTGTAGACTTTATATCCTCTGTACATACTCAGCCCTTCTTGGCTGAATGGACGATTACTGGACTACTGCATCATTTCATGTCATTCTTGTCGAAATCAAACAACTCATTTCTCTCTGAGCAGCTAGACAGTGTTTGTCTCAGAATTCCATCAATTATACCAGAATTATTAATATATACTCATGATGGAGTTTAGGTAACATTGTGGGGCTGTTGCTTGTGGGTACATGCATTGGTTGGTGGGGGGTTGGTTGGGGCGGTGGTCTGGTAAACGTCTGGCGTTGTTTTTTCATCCCAGTCTTTCCCTGCTTTTAAGAAATACTAGCCAAGTGCCCAGTGCTCCGTTCCTCCAATCTAGCGCACTCTGACTCCCAGTAAAGTCTTTATTAATAGTTTGAGGGCTTTGCTAGGCAGAGAACATGCCTGGTAAGGTGTGGTAGCTTAAGAACAGCCAACATTTAATTTTTTAGGGCCAATGCAGATGGACAATATTTAATGCCAATATTCCATAAAACATCATTTGAAAATGTTGATGAATATGAGAAAATGACAATTAAATAAAGTTTTCCTTAAATTAATTAGTCTCTTATTAAATAAAAACATATTGTAAAATAAACAAGTGCTAAGAAAATACATTCATATATGTACCAGTCAAGAGTAATATTAATAGTAGTAAACTCCAGCTTCCAGCAACTCAAACTTGAATAGAAGGATAATGAGTGCTATTGTACCATGACATTTTTAATTTAACCCTAGGATATGTAATCAAAAATGCTAATGAATCATTGTACTTACAATTTCCTTTGATCAATACTTTTAAAGTTTCTCAGCTGCTCTAACAACTCAACTCAAGCCAAAACTCAACATCTTTAACCTTGTGTGTGGACCATCCAGAACAAAATTCTAAACCTGAACTGCGGGCAATGCACACAAATCCCTTTCTATGCATAACTGCTATGTAAATTCCTTACATTACCATAGCACGCTACAGTATGTTTAGTAGGGGTAGTAGTATGTGCATGTGGCTTTAAATTAAAGTTTTGCTAGGGAGTAGGGGTCGGGGACCATGGCGTGTATGCTACTTACAGACTCCCAATGCGTGAGAGTTTGAATCAGGAGAGATGTGCAATACAAAAAAATCCTAAATGTACAACACAGGAGTGTCACCTAATCATAATAGTTTTATGGTCTATAGTTATCCTTAAAAATTAGCCTCAATGGAGAATTAGCTAAACTTAACCATTGTTTGTAGCACAGTGCTTTCCTACGTGTACAGTTGTGCTCAAAAGTTTGCATACCCTTGGAGAATTGGTCATATATGTACCATTTGTAAAGAAAACATGAGTGAGCAGGCTAAACACATGTCTTTTTTTGTTAAGGGATTCATATTCAACTGTAGGTCATAACAGAATGGCAAAATCCTACAATAAAACCTGGCAAAAAATAAAATAAATTAACTGACCCCAGTTCAAAAGTCTGCATATTCTTAGATCTTAATACTGTGTATTGCCCCCTTCAGCATCAGTGACAGTGCAGTCTTTTGTAATAGTTGTCTATGAGGCCCCAAATTTTTGCATGTCGAATAGCTGCCCATTCTTGGCAAAATGCCTCCAGGTCATGCAAAGTCTTTGGTCATCTTGCATGAACCGCACGTGAGATCTCCCCAGAGTGGCTTGATGATATTAAGGTCAGGAGACTGTGAAGGCCACTCCAGAACCTTCACCTTTTTCTGCTGGTACCACTGGAGGGTCAACTTGGCCTTGTGCTTAGGGTCATTGTCGTGCTGGAAAGTCCAAGAGCATCCCATGCACAGCTTTCATGCAGAAGAATGCGAATTGTCTGCCAGTAACATCAGAGAGCCACCACCATGCTTCACAATGGCTTTGGTATTCTGTTCACTACAGGCCTTGTTGACACCTCTCCAAACATAGCACTTATGGTTGTGATCTATATTGGTCATGTCACTCCAAATTACAGTGTGCTAGAAGCTGTGAGGTGTGTTAAGGTGTTGTCGGGCATATTGTAACCAGGCTTGTGAGTGGCATTTTCACCCCTGGCCATATTACACACCTCCAAATAAATTATATGATATTACAGCAGTTACTATCAGCATTGTAAAGGAGAAATTTGCTTAATCCCCACAACTCACTACAACCATTTTCACTCACCAAAACAGCAACATCTGTTAAATGTCCAAGACATTGTGACATAATTTGCCAGATGGGCTATTGCCAGAACATAGCCCATCTTCAAAAGTATTTTAAATGGGACAGCTACATGATTTAAATGTTGAATATGTGAGCAATGTTTGCAGAGCCATTGTTCTCAGCTCAGTGGGAACATTTATAGAAAATGCCAAGATTTCTATAAGCTCATTGGAGAAATTGCAGAACATTGGCATTTTCCTCTCTCTAGCGTAAATAAGGGGAATAGCAGAAACAATATATTTTCAACTCTTAATAGCCTTTAAATCAATCTATCAACAGCTGTCTAGCTATGATGTTCGGTTATTTGAATTTGCCTATTTTAAAGCCTATCCTGCCTGTGATATAACGATAACCAAATTATAATATAGCTATGTTTCCTAGGGTAGTAGTGGCACAGGACAGACATGGCGATCTATGTTTAGCCTAGGACCTAAAGCGGTAACAGCTAACTACCTTGGCATTTTAGCTAATACAACATGTGATTTGAAATTCTAATTTTAATAACCTATCCTGCCCATGCAATCACTGCAGCTGAGCGGACAAATGCTTTTTGTATAATTTTCTCAGGCGAATGGCCATGACTGAGTATGCCGACCATAAATATTTGCGAAGTACTATATTTCAAGAAACATCTTCACCTAATACCTTTAATATTATCATCATAATTGTCTGTGTTTGTATAGCGGCAATGGCACCTTTAAGTATAATGGCCCCTTTAAGTATACATTTCCAAGACAGGGGCCTCTTTAATTCTGCTGTGTGATGGGCCGTTGAAGATCACTGCCTTAATATATCACATCTCACATTTAACACTGTTCTTTTTCCTTCACCCAGAAAAAGAAAAGGGCACCTTGTCTGATTACAATTAAATAAAACAACAACTTCTCAAATGCATTTTTTTTTTAGAGGATTTCCTCTAAATGGGCTAACATCATACAAGCATTGAAGCATCTTCATAGTATGAGCCACAACTCTACATGCTCTCCTGCAACGCTAGATCTCACACCTTCTTGGTTACATGTGACAAACAACTCGCTCAAAAGACAGATTATGATTGAGTAAGTATTAAATGTGACTACAAAGCAGCTTCATGTCCATTATTTCACTTGATCACAAGCACATGCGCACACACACACTTTTCTGACTGTGTTATTGGCACCATAAAAATATAGTTTTTCATTCATAGAGCTGTGTGTTTGTCTGAAAATATACATAAGCCATGGCTGGCAATTATTAGTAATACAAAATTATACAGAAATAAGCCTTAAGTCACTGCTGGTCATAGCCTTACGTAGAGTTTGCGGTGTTCAAAAGTTACCTTTTTAAAAGGAGTAAGCCTACTGCTTTATGGAGCCTTCAGGACAAGACAAACTGGTTTAACCTTCTCTGCCAGAGTTGTAGGCAGAGAGACCAAGGACAGACGCCAGTAAAAAGTAAGTTAAAGGGACCCACCTTGTTATTGCCTCAGTCCAGATATACTTTGCAGAATTCAGCAAAACAATTATTCTCTATTATTAAATTGAATAAAAGGTAAGACAAATTGAAAACATAACTTAAAAAATCTGCAACTTCTGTGTCGTTCTATGCAAAGCACAGTGATTGTATAATTTGCAGTGGCAAATAGGAAATGTTTTAGGGTTGAAAAGCCAGCAGATTGACTCATTAACAGGGCATTATCTATTCTAACATGTGCCTTTTCTCCTTAAATTAAAACAAAATGCCATCGTATTATTCATAGCAATGCTTAACACTGACAGGATGAACCAGCTGACATCCCAATCAAAGTATACTGATATAACCAGTGGGTTTTTCAACAGACCAACGTGAAATCTAAGCACTGAACTTAACCATCATCATCGCCCATTTTGACTTGAACATTCCTGTCTGTTGCAGATTTCACTTGAATAGTGCAAAAGATAATCCAAATTCTACATTTTAAGAGGCAGGTTTGATCTACACATCACATTTCTAGCTGAACGTTCCAGAACGTAAAAAAGTAATAAAGGTAGCTGTGCATGTCTGAACAGGCGCCTTTTTATCAGTGTACTTCATTAGATTAGCATACAATCAGTGCAGATGGCTGAAAACGAGTTTAGATAAACAACCCAGTCCATCTCCGTCTATAAACTGTGTATGACTAAACAACTCGTCTATAAGTGACTGTGATCAATGTCCCTGGTGTCCATTGTAACACAGATTTCAAAGGATAGGTTCAAATTAGATGTTACTGATCGCATAATAAGTCTCAACTAGTACTGCAGTGACAGGATTGCCCAATAAGGCCGAGGCAAACTGTCTCTGGGCATCTCATAACCTGTGGACTCGTATGCTAATGACAGACGTGAAAACTTAATAAATACAGTAACTAGCAAGCATTAGCTATTCTTCTTTTCTTGTCGTGGACACAAGACATGTTTTACTCAAGAGCGTTCCAACAGATTTATGGTTACTGCGATTAAGCGATTCAGGTTGAATGCCATAATAAAGCTATGAAGCTAGCTAGCTTGCTAGCAATGTAAACATCACTTTAGCTACAACATTACTAGCGTGTTAGCCTGCCAGCCAAAAAGTGTCAAGATATTAACCCACCTGTTTTTCGTCCTCAAATTCCATCTGAGTATCTGCCAGATTTTCCGACATCACGCAGTTAGAATGAAGAGAAACTCCGATGTGATTGAATACGCGGGTTAAGACGTACGCAGGTCTGTTCTTCTACCTACCTGTGATTTAAAAAAATCTAATCCGCCTAGTATGCCCAACACGATTGCTACTCGACAAAAATGGCGAGGTAAATTGTGACATCACCATGTGGG
>JACXGJ010014972.1:0-14126 GCA_016801105.1 Esox niger
CCTCACGCCCCTCAACCTCACGCCCCTCAACCTCACGCCCCTCAAAACCTCACACCCCTCAAACTGGGTGATGTAGAGTTGGAACATTTTGTTTCGCCTCTTGACAAGGTACATATTTGCCTCTTTGACAGATGAAGTCAGCGGTGATGTACTTTCTGACATTTTTTTTTCTTCTCAAAAACACCTAAATACCCAATCTTCTGGGACGGAATAAAATGATATTTCCACGTCGTTGTTTATCCATTGTGAATTATGCAACGCTCCTCAACAGGCTGTGGTATTTCACGTAATCTGACCGTCTCGGTTAATGTGTAATGATTATAACGCAAAGTGCAGTCACTGATATGAATTATAGACAAACCGTTGTTTAATTGTTATTACAGACTGAGTAGTAAATCCACTCAGTCTGTCCTCCAATGCAAGACTCTCCCTTCGCTGGGTTCCAGAGCGACAGATGGGTCCGTTTAGCAGGACGCACAGGGGCTCTGCTGACGTTGTTTTGGCGTGAAAAATAAACATATTTCAGGCAGACGAACAAAGATAATAAATTCCCTCTCGGGTTAGTTCTACGGACACTTTTCTTTTTAATCAGGCCCTTATCTCACCCAGAACGAGCAGTCGCTCAACAGTTAGTCCAGAGGAGTTTGTTTATTTGACATGTATGGGGTCCTATAAACGGTCAGAGGAACAGACAGCGCCCAGATAGACATTAAAACACCGTCCCAAGAATAGTATGAGAATGGAACAGCCTTCCAGTCCGTTTGCTGGGGATATGGGTAGAGGTTGTACTAAATGTGAATCTGACTGGTGGATCGCATGACTCCTACATTCTGCACAACCACACTGATTTTTATACCGTCCGGGCCACACAGGGGAGCTGGGACTATTTTTGAATGTAGAATATACACATTTCGGTCCTGAAGCCAATTCCTTTGGCTAGCTCTGTTGCTGCTTACTGGCCAATTGAATAGTTTTGTCTTCCGCCGGTCTCAGGAAGAGAGTTTTCTTTGAATTCTTTGCAATTTCATCGTTCTATTTCTTGTACGCCACTGGATGTTTCCCACAGGCTTAATGGGATGGTTTTGACCACATTTGGGTAATTAGGAAGGTGTCAAAATGCCGGATGATCGGATTGATGGGCTTGTTGGAGAAATCCCGCCTTTTCCGTGCGTAGGATCGTCGTCGGCATCGACAAATGAGGCCGCGGGATACTGAATATTTTCAGTCGAGCCTGTCTTAATGTCCAGCTCACACTGACGTCAGAAGCTGGGCGATTGTAACATGTTGTTAAGTTGTGACCACAAATAGGCTTCCAGATGTGCTGGAATGCTTTGTAGGACGAGCTGGCGTGAGACGTTGGATGTTGTTGTTTTCATCTTTAGCACTTTGGGTTTTACTGGATCAAGCGCAGCAGCCGTCAGTTGAAACAGCGGGAAACATTCATTTATTTCATGACAGAAATAACAGGATTGGAGAAATATGATTGCCAGCAAGGGGTAGATGGGGGAGGGAGAAATATTGATCACATTACCCCAGTCATGTTCTGGAGGTAGGGCTGGTAATAAAACCAATATGTGATGTAGTGAAAAATTACAGGATGTCGTTTCCTTCTCCAATATTTATCAGCCGTGCCTGGAGATTCACTTTCCCTAGTGTGTGAGTGTTAGCGAGTGAGTGTGTGTTTGTTTGTGTGTGTGTACGTTTCCTTTTGTCATGATACCTACAGCAGGCTGCGCAGACACATCCCTAAACTCTGTCATCCAGACTCATCCAAAAGGGAATAGGTCAACCACTGGAGTCTGGCTCCTTCCTTAGGAGTCTTCCTCACTTCGACCTGTGCACTTTGATCCACTTCAACATGTAATTTGCTAGCTCTCAGTTTTTTTTTTTTGGTGGGGGTTACATTGAAGCACTCTGCACAATTGCTGATGTTAATATAGGGCTTCATAAAATGCATTTTAATTGATTGATTGAGGACATAGGGGATTGTTATTGTCAGTTAACAGCAGAGCTCTCTCTCTCTCTCGCCTACTGCGTCTCAATGCTTTACCGCGAAGCTCTACGAGCCTCACGGGCTTCTGCAGCGAGACCACTGGAAGGGGGATTCTGAACAGGCAGAATTAAATTATTTTAATGAGAACACCGTTCAAAACATTTCACTTTGTTTATGAAGCTAACCACTCTTTGCCATTGCAGTCTTCTGTATTGATAGGATACCAGTTTACTCTGTAGCCCCCCCCCAAGAGGCCCCCAGGTCTCCAATAGGAGCTCCTAATTTGCAGACTGACTTTAAAAACTTCATGGAGTCAGAGTTTGAGTGCAGTGGCATGTAGAGGGAAGTAAAAAGTCGATCCCGAAATACACACTTCAGCGACTGAGGTCCAATTTAATGCTGTCGATCCCGGGTCTGCATCTGGGTGCATCCCGAACACTCATCCTACTTCATTTACAGGGCATGACTCTGACCAGGGCCCAAAGGCTCTGGTCAAAAAGTAGTTCACAATATAGGGAATAGTTGTGCCATTTGGGAATCTTCCAGAATGAATGGAGAAGTCTCCAGTCTGTCAGTCTGGTTGGTAACTAGTTGGGATTGTTGGGCTGTGAATGTCCCAGAGGAGAGTCCATGTGGTTTCAGCATAGCCGACCAGATTTGAAACACTTCTCATTCATCCAAATGCTTTGTGTGTTCCTGATTGAGTACGTGTACGTTTCTCTGAATCCCAATCTCAGAGCAGGTGGAACAACTTTCTGGCTTAGACAAACCGTCAAAGCATTTGAATGATTTCAAATACTGTCTGAACACAGTCATTTCACCTGGGCTGATCAACAGCAATAGGCTGAAATCCATCCAAGTTGCTGGCCCAAGACAAATATGAGTCCCAGCTAGAGGAACAGAACTGGATGCTATCAAGTCTGAGGACATAGAGCCAGTTTCATCTGAACCAGAAAATTAGTTAGGGTGCCCTTTTTGGAATGGGTCTGCCTCAGTCATACTAAAATACTGTATGAGCAACTGTCTGGCATCATGCCATCCACGCTAAGATATTCCATTGACTATGTCAGTAATATTGCCTGGTAATAAATGGCTTGTAGTTATAATATGGATTCCTCTTCTGGTATAAATTGAAATGTGTTGCACGGTCATTTTGTTTCCCACTTAAGCACACTATTAGTCAGGACCCTTCATTACTTTGACGTCTGCGACAATGACATTACACTCTTCAGCATTGATTTTCATGCTGTAAATGCCCCATTTGTGTTGTGGCTTTGGTGTTATCAGAGAGCTTTGGCTGAGAACGTTTGCCACCTGGCAGGTTTCCTCTGATTGCGGTGACAGAAGTTTGAGCAGTGAGCACAAGGAAGCATTATAAAATACAGTCGCAAGTTATTTCTTAATGACTCAGAACCCATCAAAGCCATAGAAATTCACTATTCATGTCAGTGCCAGAAAGAGACTTATCATTTTTGTGTTTTTTCCTCGCCGACTGAAAAGAGAAATGTTCCCTCTATCTGAAACACCAAACAAGCTTTGTAGAAAGCTTTGGAGTTCACGAATTTTGTGGAAAAACCAAACTTCAATTTCACCCTTTAAAATCTTTAGAAGTCAGACTGTAGTTTGCAGCTATCGCCGACTAGAAGAAGCAGAACTTCACTGAAGGAGGTTCATAAATAATGTATTGTTTTTGTTTCCAGTTCTTCTTAAATGTGCGCGCAGAGCAGAGCTCTACCAAAGCATGGTAGCCATTTTGTGTGCTGCCTATTTATTCAGATAAACTCTTCTTGATTGAGATGTAAATAAACAATGGACCTCTTATGGTAAAATTGGGTTTAATGGAAAATGGTTTGTTCTGTCCACTAATTTCCACTAATTTCCTCCAAAACGTGCTCCCCCACTGGGCCGGCAAAAGATCCCCAAAACATACCTTTATTTGGTCTGTATATTGTTGACAGGTAGATACGTTTCAGTGCCTTTATGACCTTCAACACAAATACGGGATTCTGTCACCAAGGTTGTTGTGATGAGATGTTTGGCGTCCGTGACCTGCCATTGCTTATAAACATCTATGTCTGATGCAGTGGATCTGAATGTAAAGATGAGGAACAGGTTTGGTAAAAAATATTTTTTGGTCAGTTACCTTCTGGATGTCTCCAAGACGGCCATAGAAAAAAAATCTGTGGAACGGCTTTTAGTTTGACAAGCACATCTATACATTCTAGTTATCTTCAGTAGTGACCTTGTAGACATAAACAAACAGTTAGGAAGCTGTTTGGACAGTTGGGAAGCTGTTTGGACAGTTGGGAAGCTGTTTGGACAGCTGTGGCCGTTATACTGTTACCTTCTTAAAGGCCCAGGGCAGTCACAATTGTTGATGATATTTCCACAAAATGAAGTTCCAATAACACATGGATCTTTTAGGAAACACTGAGGACACAATGAAACGTCCCTCACCCTCCATTTCTCTCAGTGGTGACACGTCTTCTCTTGGGGGGGATGGGGGGCAGATGCAGATGGTGGTAAATTTATGAGGAGGATGCTGTGTGCTGCAGGCAGGATGGAAGGAGCACCACAGTAGAACACCACAGTAGAACAATACCGTTGAAAACCACAGTAGAACAATTAAGAAGAATACTACAGTAGAAAACCGCAATGTAACAAGGCAGTAGAACACCGCAGTGGAACAATACAGTAGAAAACCAGAGTAGAACAATACAATAGAACACAACAATAAACCAATACAGTAGAACAATACAGTAGAACACCATCGTGGAACAATACTGTTGAACACCACTATAAAACCATAACACCACAGTGGAAGATGGCAATAATCATCACGATAGAAAAATACAGTAGAACACAACAGTGCAACAATACAATAGAACACAGCAATAAACCAAAATAGTAGAACACCACAGTAGACCAATACAGTAGAACACCGCAGTGGAACAATACAGTAGAACACCACAATAAAACCATAAAGTAGAACACCACAGTGGAAGAAGGATATAAATTATCACGATAGAACAATACAGTAGAACAATACAGTAGAACACCAGAGTAGAACAATACAATAGAAATTCACAATAAACAAATACAGTAGAATGACACAGGTGTACAGCAAGATACCGGAGTCAATCACTGCCTCTGAACAATGTAGCAAGACAACGAAACAGCACAACAGAACAACAAAACCAAACAACACTATATAACGACAGCACGGAACCCCAAAACAGAGCAACACAACGGAACAACACAGCCATTGAGGACCCAGCAACAGAGCAGAACAACAGAACACCAGAACAGAACAGCACAGCAGAACCGCAGACAAAATGTGACCTTGTTAGATGAAAGGAGGGCTTGGGAAGCAGATGATGAAAGAGAATGGGCTGATCCACGGCTCATTACTAAACTGAAGGTCAGGTAATTAGAACAACACGGTCCCAAATGGCGCCCTGCTTCCTTCACAGAACCGTGGTGTTGACCAGCGCCGTATGGACATGCAGTGGGCCTAGGGTGCCGTTTGGGAAGCGGGTCCGCAGCGTGGGTGGAGACAGGCACTGGGTGGTGTTGCTCGGTGATGAAGGCAGGTGGCAGTCGAGCCGGACCACTGGAACTCGTGAAGTCGGGTGCCACCGCACCTTAGAGCCCGGCATGGAAACAACACGGCAAAATCTGAGCAACACGACCGCCACAGCGGTCAGACGCTTAACTGCGTGACCGAGGTAGGTCCTCGGTTGGAAAATACACACTGTGTAGGCCTTGAGGAGGTGAATCGAGGCAGGCATTGGGGAGCTGAATCGCGGCAGGCCGTGCTGAGGTGAATCGCGGTAGGCATTGAGGATGTGAATCGCGGCAGGCCGTGCTGAGGTGAATCGCGGCAGGCCGTGCTGAGGTGAATCGCGGTAGGCATTGAGGATGTGAATCACGGTAGGCATTGAGGATGTGAATCGCGGCAGGCCGTGCTGAGGTGAATCGCGTCAGGCCGTGCTGAGGTGAATCGCGTCAGGCCGTGCTGAGGTGAATCGCGTCAGGCCGTGCTGAGGTGAATCGCGGCAGGCCGTGCTGAGGTGAATCACGGCAGGCCGTGCTGAGGTGAATCGCAGTAGGCCGTGCTGAGGTGAATCGCGGCAGGCATTGAGGAGGTGAATCGCGGCAGGCCGTGCTGAGGTGAATCGCGGCAGGCCGTGCTGAGGTGAATCGCGGCAGGCCGTGCTGAGGTGAATCGCGGCAGGCCGTGCTGAGGTGAATCGCGGGCTTGGTAGGAGGTGACATAGTGTTGTTGCAAGTCTTCCCAGCCAATCTGTCTGTCTGTGGGCATGCAGGTTCTTCTCCTTATGAAGAACAGGAAAGCCCACCGGCTGGATGGGGGGGCGTCGTTCACACGGGGGTAACCACATGGATTTATTATGAGAAATAACACTGCTCCTCTCGTCTCCCCACTCTTCTCCTTTCCTCCTCTCCTTTGGTGGAGGTTGGGTTGTGCAGATGTGTGAGATTCGGCAGCTAGTAAAAGAAGAAAAAGCCTTTCTGCTTCCACAGTACAGTTGGATCAATATGAAGCGCCGCTTCGCGGGCATGAGACATGGGGCTCGAGATAAAACCCTGGCCTGCAAATCTGTACCAAGATCTCTAGTGAGTTGGTGCTGTGTCTCTCTGTCTCTCTGAGGGTATGTTTCACTGTGTTCATACTTTTGAGCATGTGTGTGTTTGCGCACATACATGTGTCTTTGTCTTTGTGTGTGTGTGTGTGTGTGTGTGTGTGTTTGTGTGTGTGTGTGTGTGTGTGTATGGATTGGCGGGCGTGTATGTATCAAGTACCCCAGCCTATCATATCCTACTACCGGAAAAGACTGTTAAATGTCCTAGCCAATCCTATCCTACCACCAAATGCCTATCAAGTAACCCTGCCAATCATATCCTATCACTGAATGACTATAAAATACCCCCAGTCAATCATATCCTTCCACTGAATGACTATAAAATACCCCCAGCCAATCATATCCTTCCACTGAATGACTAGAAAATACCCCCAGCCAATCATATCCTTCCACTGAATGACTAGAAAATACCCCCAGCCAATCATATCCTTCCACTGAATGACTAGAAAATACCCCAGCCAATAATTTCCTGCCCTTCTTTTAAGGTTCAGGTGTGGTGGGTTAGTTATCACACCATTAGAGTAAATGGTAGCACCGGCAGGTTTGAAATAGGCTTCTGACCGTATAGCCAATCTCTCTTCTCTGTTGTTGGCAGGGGCTTCACTGTCTAGCAGATTACTGCACAAGGTGTCGACTGGAAGGGCTATTGAGGTAGAAAGGATACTGCTGATTGGAGGGGCAATTAGTAAAAGAAAGGAATAGCTTATACCAAGGCAGCTTTAGTAATGGGCCCAGCTAGTGGGTTTTTACCAGAACAGAGCAGGCGTAAAAGGCATGAGCTTAGTCCAGGACATCAGGTTGTCTGCTGGGTAATAGTTTGGTCCAACAGCGCTCTGGGGAGGCCTGGTGCCAGTGGGTCCAAGTCAAGCTCCCACGGCGGTCCGGTGTTACACACTAACTACTCCCAGCTTAACGGGCTGATCAGGCTCTGCTCACCACATCAGACACACAGCGCCTGACGAAGCCTCATTACTCTCTGTCCTGCCCCCCCCCCTCCTCCTCCTCCCCAGTGTTCCTCTCCTGATCAGTGTTTAAACACCATACGATACACCCTGAGTCATCTTCCCTCCCGTGCTTAATTGAGCTGGGTTTGTGACTGTCTGACCGACAGAATAACCATCCAAAGTAGCCAGGCTTCTGCATTACCAGGCCCGGCCAGCAGGCCAAGCGACTGATCAACGTTTTTGGATGGTTTTCATAATATATGAACCAACGTTTGCTCTCACATTCTCCACAAAGGGCTGCATTGTGGATGCACCTTCGGCTATGACCACGCCGCAGTTCTGTGGCAGAAGGAAGAAAGAAATAAGGATCTGGGAAATGAGAGACTCGGAGAAGCGAGAATGTTGTTATTATTATGTTTCATTGTGTCTCCGGTGTAATATTGTTAATATATTTGGTCTGTCACTTCCAGACCAATACCATTTCCTTGCCATCTATCTAACACTGGGTTTCACCTCATTGTTTTTGTTAATACCAATTTTTTTGTACAACTTTTTAATTTTTTTTCAACGCCAATTTCTGTGTAATTTAGCCAAATTGTCCTCTAGGTACCCCTGTTAAAGGAAAGATGAAGAGGAAACCGTTGTTTTGTAGAAATTACCCTGTTTTTTCCTCTGAGCTGTCGGCTATGGAATGAATTGTGACAAAGCACTGTCATCCGCACAACTGAGCCCGGTTCAAAGGGCAAAGAGACAGGAAGTAGGCAGACGCCTGGTGATCTGCATAGGGCCATGTGTGAGTTGCCACAGCCCGGCATTGCACTTCAACACGTCCTTAATGAGCTCTTATCTACAGGCACGCAGGGAGCACTTCCACCCATCCACCACAATTTATGACCCAAGTTATGGGGAACACAGGGGTCCCAGAAGCACACACACACACACACACACACACACACACACACACACAGACACGAGAGCGACCCTCCTGCCTCTGCTCTCAGCAGATGAAGCTTCACGCTTCCTGTATCCATTACAGAGTTAATTTAACAGATGATGTCTCTCAGTAGCTAGGCTGCGTCGTCCTACTGTTAGACCACTCATGAGAACACAAGGTCTAGCTTCTGTTCCTTTAGTGGGAATTTAAACAGAGATGCTCCCATTTCCTGTTGGTCTTAAGGTGGTGAGTGTGTGTGTGTGTGTGTGTGTGTATGTGTGCGTGTGCGTGTGTGTGTGTGTGTGAATGTGCGTGTGTGCGTGTGTGCGTGTGCGCGTGTGTGTGTGTGCGTGCGTGCATGCGTGTGTGTGTGTGTGTGTGTGTGTGTGTGTGCGTTTTTTATCTAAACAAGGAAGTATGATGATGTCAGCAGGTCATCACAACATCAGTAAACTCCCATTCCATCTAAGAGAGATAATCAACTCTCCGAGGATTGGAGGAGCGGCGGAACACTGTGACCTGGTTGAATGTGACCTTTTGAGTTGCGCCCCGAATCGTGCCCTTTAGCATGTCTGCGTCCACTGCCAAATGACTGCACTAAGGAGGGTCTAGGGTGTCATTTTGGATGTTACGCTTGTTGTTGTTTCTGGGTTGTGTCCTGCTCTTGTATTGGACTGCTGTAAGATGCTGGCAGGCGCTGAAATGGAGGATGTTATCGTTCTCAGTAGACAGATGGACAGACAGACATACAGACGGACATATGGAAAGTCAGACAGGCGGACGGATGGACAGACAGATAGACGGACAGATGGATGGAAAGTAAGAGAGACAGACAGATAGACAGGCAGATGGGCAGACAGGAAAAGAGTGACCGACTATCAGACAGACAGAGAGAGGGAGGTGGGGAGGCAAATTGAGACAGAAAGACAGAAAGGGACAGAGCCAAAAAGAGATGTGTTTTGCTCTTCTCCATGGTTGCATCTCCGCTGTTCAATTGTCCGTGTTGCCTCCACATCCTTTTACATACCGACCTGGGAGAGAAGAGGTGCTCTCATTTACATAATCATTTACATGACAAACTGACGGGGGGCTTGTGGGCCTGTATCAAGGGACGTGTGCTCACAACGATTTTACCAGCTTTACTCTGCTTTCGTCTCAATCACACTCAACTAAATCACACCCAGAGGCATGGAAACATGACGTGAGCTAAGAAACTCATCCAGCATCCGGCAAAATAAACTCAAACAGAAATGACTTATCCACTGCTACTACTCAGTCCAATCCTGTCACAGGTCCAGCAGTGGTTATGCTTGATGTCTTCAGGAAACATTGCATTGGTTAACGTTAATGTTGGCACCATCTGCTTCCATGCTGTAGATGTATCTGACATTACTACATTTAACAGAGGACATCTCTGTTCCACATCTTTTTTATTATTAAAGGGTAGCAAACCGATGCATCAGTCTGTAATACTACTCTGATAGGGGATTCCTTTGAGAAAGTCGTTTTTAAAATACATAGCTTGGGAAACAGCAATTTGCTCAAGTTAAAGTATTTTTTTCAGACATGCCCAAAAGACACAACAGACAACAGATACACACGCGCAGCAGTCATTCACACACACGCGCACACACACACACACACACACACACACACACCTCTGAGGTAGAGCTTCATTTACTCCCTCGTCACAGTTAATAGCAGATTAAAGATGTATACGATAATCAATGTGACAGCTTTTTTACAAATCTCACTGTGTATGGTGTGTGTGTATCAAAGTTGTCCAGGAGGACTAAGAATCAACACTTCTCAACCATTTGAGAAATGGAGACAGCGAGTCAGAGGGAAATAGTGAGAGAGAGAGAAAGAGAGACATGCTTGTATATTAACAGCAATGAAAACCATGTACAACACAGACACTCAACCAAAAACAAATTCATGGTGTTATCTTTCCATTTTTCATGATATAATACTCATTAAGAACCAGCCATAACCCCCAAACACATAACACTGTCATTAATAACCAGCCATAACCCACTCTAAAACTGTCGACGAAGAGACGGCAGGTGCTTATGCGAAACATGTTCACAAGCTAGCAGTATCATATTTATCACGCTAGGTAACTTTCCGAAACGCACCAACTCTGGTTCAATGTCAGCATTCGGAATAAATGTGGGAATATTTGATATGGTGATTTAAACTGTAGCTGATAATTGGAGGAGGTATAATTGATACAAACACCTCCTTCACCCATGCGCCAGTTTCGACCGTCTGACTAACTAAATTGACCTAATCTAGGAACACCACAAGAGCTTTCTTCAACCGTGATGCCCCCAAAAATGTATCATGGCCCAGACCCTCATCTGTAACAAGCAAGACATCCTCTAGTGATGGTGCTAGCATTGGTCGCCCGCTTGAAACCATGGCGTAAGGAGAGACCGGGCGTTCTTAAATCATACTACAACACACTACACCAAAACTAACCCAAGCAACAGCACCCATTCACCACCCAGCTAACACCCAAACTACCAGCATACACGGAGAGGGACAACAGAGTAATGCTGCTCTAGACTTTCCTGTTTTGTTTATAAGTTTGGTACCAAAGACTTAAGGAGCGGCTCAGATGGGTAGGGAAGAGTAAGCTGGTTTTCGGTAAAATACAATGAACAATAACGCCATGCTAAGTTTGTTTACAATACGGCGTTTGTACTTGAGTAAAAAAACAAATTTCTTCCTCAAACTCCTACAACCTGCTCCTTCTCCACCTACACTCGTGACACTGCCACCGTAAGACGGACAGTGTGTTCATTATTCAGTTTAATAAGTATTTTGTCAAATCTGTCTACTTTTATGAGGAGGATTTAGGAGAATTCAGAGTTAATTTTGTGTTGTTGTCGGTTCTGCAGGCACCGTCTCGGTCTCAGCGCTCCGTTTTTCTATAGAGTCAATGGCACCACACCAACTTGGGTCCAAAAGTCTGGGGCTTGGCACCAAGTGAAAGCCGGCCTACTGGCGCTGCCACGTGTCAATGGAAACATTTCTGGACTTTAGGGTGAAACACCAGTGTTTGGCACCAGTGGAAACGAGGCATGAGAGGGGATCGGCAGAGAAAGTGATGGGGAGAAAGAAAGCAAGAGGTGTTTGGGGAGAGGGGGGAGGGGCTTAGGGAAACCTGCTGTGATCCGGAGCCATATGTTTTCAGTGGGGACTGTGTGCTAAATGTTACGCTGGAATGTAGATGGGGAAAATCAGAGCGTGGAAAACAGTCCTCCCTGTTTCTGGCTGTTTATTCCCCTCTATCTTCATTCTTACCTCCCTCACTTTATTCCTCCCTCACCGTCTTTAATACTCCTTTCCTCTCACCCTTCTTCCCTACCTCCATCCTCTTCATGATTTGAATCTCTGGGATCTTTCAGTCTTTCATCATCCTGTGTTTTTAGATCACGGTTTCTTTGCGACGTCTCCGGTGCCTCCACAGTGGGGAAAGCAGGCAGGAGCCCAGCCCTCAGCGACACGCACATATCAAGGGAGACATTAAAATCCCAAAATGGATGGGGACTCATTTTCACAATCTCTCTTCAAGAGCAGGGGAGCGTTGAACAAATGAGAAACAGCAGCTGTGAAATGAAAAAGAGTAAAGCTAACCTGAACTCATCTCTCCTACAGAGTCTCTCTATATCACACACACACAGAGGGGAAGTAAACCATATAACAAACTAGATTCACAGCACGCCATCTCACTGCTAGTGATTCGGCAGCCCACAGATCCCTGTTTGATTCTAGACGTCACAGGAAGCTGCTAGCCCTGTCTTAACATATAAGCCTTATTCGATATGACTTAGCCTGAAAGAGGACTCCAGTTATCCTGAATGAAAAATCTAAACACAAATCCCCATTTGGCCCCATCCTGGTTATGGTGTGTGGTTAACAGCCTGGAGGCCTCAGCATGGCAGGACCTGGGGTCTGTCTGGGGGTTGAGATGTCCTCAGCATGCCAGGACCTGGGGTCTGTCTGGGGGTTGAGATGTCCTCAGCATGGCAGGACCTGGGGTCTGTCTGGGGTGGAGATGTCCTCAGCCTGGCAGGACCTGGGGTCTGTCTGGGGTTGAGATGTCCTCAGCATGCCAGGACCTGGGGTCTGTCTGGGGTGGAGATGTCCTCAGCATGCCAGGACCTGGGGTCTGTCTGGGGTGGAGATGTCCTCAGCATGCCAGGACCTGGGGTCTGTCTGGGGGTTGAGATGTCCTCAGCCTGGCAGGACCTGGGGTGTGTCTGGAGGTGGAGATGTCCCCAGCATGGCAGGACCTGGGGTGTGTCTGGGGTGGAGATGTCCTCAGCATGGCAGGACCTGGGGTCTGTCTGGGGTGGAGATGTCCTCAGCCTGGCAGGACCTGGGGTGTGTCTGGGGATTGAGATGTCCTCAGCATGGCAGGACCTGGGGTGTGTCTGGGGTGGAGATGTCCTCAGCATGCCAGGACCTGGGGTCTGTCTGGGGTGGAGATGTCCTCAGCCTGGCAGGACCTGGGGTCTGTCTGGGGTGGAGATGTCCTCAGCATGGCAGGACCTGGGGTCTGTCTGGAGGTGGAGATGCTCTCTGCTGTGCTGGGCCTTTGGGAATGTCCAAAGGTGGTTGTTCTCTGAGAGTTCACCCTAGATGATGGACAGCCAGATGGAACAGAACAAGGGAGCCAAATAAACACAAAAAAATAACAGTTGTGTGCCTGTCAGGTACTCAGCTCTGTGAAACGCTTATTCTATTACTGTAGCAGTTTCTTTGTCTCTGCGCCCACACACACTGTCTGAGTTCCAAATGGCACCCTATGCCCTAGACCGAAGAGGTCCTGATCCAATGCATTGCACTACATAGGGGGTAGGGTGCTAATTGGTGCACCTCCATCACCCTTAGTTCTCTGTACAATAGGGACGTCTATTCATGGTGGCAGGAAAAGGTGTGCGAGCCAGAAGAACCTCAAGGAGCAGTGTTCAGCCTTTCCATGGCCAGCAGAGAGACAACAAAGACATCACAGAAGTTGTGTTTGTTTGTCATTCTGCCACAGCAGTCCAACAACTGTTTGGCCGTACCGCCGGTGCTGCTCCGTATGTGCTGTTTATTTCTGTGGACTGGGACATGCACCTGCGTCGTTTAGAATAGTTCTGTGTGTTTTGGTCGGTTTTGCGAGCCCGGGGCATAGTTTGGGAAACTGCTTCCCCAACTCATCAAGAGGAGAACCCTTCAACAGATTGAATGTGATTGAACGTGAATGCAAGAAGCGAACTAGAACAAAACCATTTCGTAACATTTTCCAACCACTATTAGTTTACTTTCCATTGGAATGAGACGAAAAATAAACATTGAAAGAAGAGAATTTAAAAATGTATTCTGAGGATACATTGGTGTTGGAGTGAACATGAATGCATGTTGTACTTTTCTGTGGATTTGGTGTGTTTATAACCCAAGGTTTTCGACTCCCATGCAGATTAGAATACATTAGACCACATATATCTTTACTGTATCCCACTGGAGATCCATATACACCTGTAATGTTCCCCACTGGAGATACATATACACCTGTACTGTTCCCCACTGGAGAT
>JACXGJ010014973.1:0-14136 GCA_016801105.1 Esox niger
TCTCACCGAAATACAACTGTTGACTACTAACTAGATAGCTATCTACTTGAAGAAATTCCAAAAGGTACATTTTAGTTACATTTGTAGAGTTAAGAGTAATAATGTTTACGTATATGCAATGGTTTGTAATTTGCTAACGTTATTGTTAATTCACAATTGTAAACCTGCCTTAGGAAAATGGGCTAACGTTAGCTAGCAACAACTTTAGTACCAGGTGCTGATAACGTTACATTGCTGCCTGTACTGTAACAAGTTTACTTAACGCTTTGTTGGGCAGTTACTTCATTAATGAATGTGTAGTAACTCACCTTTTTCAATATGTTTGTGCAGGATAGCTAGATAAATATTGATTCCTTGTCAAAGCTGAATGCTAATTTTGCTGTTTCTTTTCTCGAAGTGTCTGTATGGCAACAGTATCCCATCCAACACCTAAGCATGACACAATCTTTGCGAAAATGCTATTGCAGTGTACAATTTTGTCCAAACAGAATTTCACATATCTGAGTTTTCACAATTTCCCTGTTGATGGGGATATACATGCCCGTTGGGTGAGGGCGATCAGGAGAGGTGAGGGACAACGTTTTAGGATTCTTCGTGGGAGCACCTTTGTGTGCAGTCAATACTTTCCCCCTGAGGATAGATACACCGGCCAGTGGATGGATCCGTATTAAACAGGGATCAGTGCGGTCTAGATTCCACTGGATTGATTGGGGTAAGGGTAGGTAGACAGTGTTAAACTTAATAAGAATCCAATAATATATTATGTGAACAACATGTTTAATAATTTACGTTGTGCAATAAATTGTCTTTCAAAGTTTAATTATACCATATCAGACCTCAGGCTGAGAAACAAACTGATCCACAATGGAACTTTGTGGAATCATTCTATATCATTCTTATTAAATCTCTGCAACCGCAGCAAAACGTAACAAAAATAAAACGTAACTATATTATCTTAATGTTAGAGAATTGTTTATCTGAGAAACCTGAAGCCATGAGCCTCCACATCTTTTCTCATGGACCTGTAACATCGCACTCTCACTGTCACCTCACCAGTAACTACACATGAGACTGTTTCTATACAGTGATTGGGAGAAAGGACGCAGCATTAGCAATATTAAAAAGAAGCCGCAACAAGAGTTTGCGTTCTATACTACAAAAAATAACATCTAATCCCTGTTTATCTTAAAAACAGAAACTCGTCAGCTTACAATTTCCCTAGCATAGGGCTAATGTTAGCTAAATTAAGGTAAACACATACCTTCAAAATCAAACAGGTAACCTTCAACGAAGAACTTGTAGCCTTTATTAAGCTTTGATCTTAAAGTAAGGCACCACTTGTCAGCAAGTCGTTCTATGTCGTTAAGTTGTATTGGTGGCAGATGTGAAAGGGACTGGGTGAACTCAATAGCCTTAATGATGTGCTGCTGGCAGTTAGCATTCCACTGCAACACCGGATGTAAACATAACCCGGCATAACCACGGCAGAACAGATGTTGTCTTACGTTATGTGAAAAGGACCTAGTACTCTAAGAACGTTCTTGTGTCCTTGAGAAGAACGTTCTTGCCCAGTGTCATTGAGAGAATGGTCTTGCTGGATTGCAAGGACGGAGAACACACCTATGTAAATTGAGATGCATGTGTGCTTGGCTATTGCGCAATACCCTGGTATGGAGTTAGATGTGTCTCAACATTCGTAAATATATCTAGCAACTCCATGCGTTTATTCATCACAACTCTGAAATAAAAATAGCAATTGCAAATCTGACAAAATAATTTGTAAATAAAAACATCTGTAAATATGTAAAATTGTTTAAAACAATTAATAGTAACCAAACCATTTTACTGAAGTTGAAAACCATAATGGAAACCCCAATCATCTCAGGACGTAAATGCTTTACTTGAGTTTCCTATTGGCAACTGCTTGTTTCCAGTTCCACAGGCTGAATCATAACAGTTTTAGAAGGTCCAATTAATCTTGGACCACAACTTACACAGTAAAGCAATGGCAATCAACCCCTTCACAATGAGTTAAGATGTTTAGAATTCAATTATGAACATTTATAAACAACACAATGTGGAATAATGGTCTAAAGTAGTTTATTGAACCAAATCAAACAATTATTTTCAGAAGACGGTGGATATCCATGCCTGCAGCATCCTCGGACTGTCATCACCCTGTTTTGACAGCCTGTAGCTGGCTGGGATATTTACTGGACCTAAATCATAAGTTACAAACACACAGTGGGCACCCAAAGTCGGAGTTCACTATCAAGTACTCTTTGTTTTCAACACTGATCAAAGACTTAGATTTATACATGATGAAAACAGATCTTATTAGTGGACTTATATAACAACACTACCAAATAATGTAACTGAACATTTCTACACCATGAGGCCCGGTTCAACGGCCGCCACACCAAGGCAAGTTGCATAATGCATAATCGAGCACACCTTGTCTTGGTGTGGGGAACTGGGCCTTATGGTGTAGAAGCTTTGTGGAAAACCCACTGGAGATCATATTTCTGAGGGATCTGGAAGTGCATCCTCTGTTTGTACCCAAGGTGGTTACTGCCTGCTGCAGTCTCCACAACCTTTGTTTCTCTATGGACGACCTCTTGGAGGTGGAGGACAATCCTCGGCATGAGGAAGAGGGTGACAATCCAGAGGATTGTGCAGTTGAGCAGGTGTCTGGCAACAACCTTCTGGCAAGACAGGAAGTCACATAAGGACAGTGTAAATTCACATGGCAGCTATTATGGGCATCTGATAAATATTAGGAAATTCCACAATTCCAGATATTGAGTAAACTAGTTAAAGAGAAACTAGAGAACTATTGTTCCCCCTCCACTCTAAGAGGGCTGTAATGTCAGCAGTCCCTGAATAAAATATTACTATGAATGTCTGGTAGAAGGTTGTATTGCGACTCTAGTCTTTTTCATATGATCGATATGAAATTTTAGTATGTGTAAATCCACTGCAAATTAAAAAAGCTGTCCATCTCTACTGGTGAAACTAGCTAACCCTAACTAGCATCTCCTCTGCACTGAACTGAATGACACTAATAGAATAGTCTGAGAACATTTCTTAAATAAAATAAGCAGATATTCAGTGACTACAAAGTCCATTTCTTGTCAAATGTTTTTCAGATGCTGATTTATAGGTATGGTTTACCTGAAATAAGAAAAGTAAAAACATACAGTTATGAAGTTTGTCTGGTGCTCCTGGCATCTTGAAATTACTTCTGGGATAACAGATACGTTCTCGCTGACCAAGTTACTACCCCATGCATCCTCGATAAAAGAGGCGAGCAAGTACGCCTCCGGGCCCTTTAGGCGTTTTTGGTAACTTGCGTTCTTTGGATTGGAACAGTACTTAGGCCATGAAAGATGATGTCAGTTGACAAAAACGTGGATTGACAAACAGCTATGGTTTCTGAGCATCTTACTGCCTATTGGGTCATATGCCATTATAGTAGATTTCATATCATAATGTATTCATATTTGTAACCAAATGTCTATGTGATTTGGCTATGACATGTGGCTGTTTTTTATGGGTTATTCATCCTCATATTTCTCCCTGAATGCCCAACAGTGATTCAGGGGATCCCTCTGGCTCTTGACCCCCCCACCCCACTGTGACATCATCATCTGGCTGGCCAGAACTGTTTGCTTACCACTGCAAAGAAAATGTACAGACACAGCTTGTGGACTTTGAACCATTAGAATAATCGAAATGTACAAATTGTATTGCTTCCACTTTGTGTTGACTGTGGGGTTTGTGATGTTAGATCAGTGTTGGATGCTAACTGGTCCTTAATGTAAAAAGTTGATCTATGTGTAAGGAGGCACTTGACCCACCTGCTTATTGTGCCTCCTTTTAATACCTTTATGTAGGGAAGCTCATTTTACATCATGTATAACCTTCCTGGGAGTGTGTAACCCTTACTTTTAATCACCTTTGAATTGTTGTATGTTTTGTGTAGGTGTGAACTTGAATGTGTGTCCCAAGTATACAATTTGGCACAAAGTGGCCAATTTGTAAAGGACACTTTGGCCTTGCTTTACAAATGATTAGGTAGATCACTGAATTTTATATCAAATGGCCTGAAACTTTACACAGACCCTGCTGACATCTAGTGGAAGTGTCTCCAGCTTCCTACTCCAGGATTGGCCTTCACCACTGCAATTCAAACCAGATAAGAAATAAATGTTTTGGTTTGTTCTATCTTCTACCAAATATATTGTGTTATACTTTCCTGCATTAAATTACAATTCCTACAAACTACAGTGTCTCCTTTCTAGTGGAAACAAACATGTGTCTACTATATTTAGGTCATGAGCTACAACCATTTAGATGTGGGTACATTATTTTAGGTGGAAATTTACTTTTTTTGCCCTTTACCTAATTTATCAAGTGTCTTCAGATTTGCTATGACAGTGATCTGCAGTGGTTTACAGTGAGGGGGATTTTTTTTTTAATCCCCAAATGATTTTGTATGTTTGCCCACTGACTATATAATGATCCGTCTAAGTTTAATGGTAGGTTTATTTGAACAGTGAGAGACAGAATAACAACAAAAGTGAAGTTATGTTCCCTTAGCAGAAAAACGCCCCCAAAGCATAATGTTTCCACCTCCATTCTCATGATCGTTGCAACTCCACGAGGTGAGATCTTGCATTGAGGCCCAGACCGTGGTACATTGACAGTTCTTTTGAGTTCATCTTCAGTCTCACTAGCAATTGCTTGATTCTTGTGATTATTCCCAAAAAGTTAGTAGATACTAGTAACCCTATTACTGGCAAATAAACTGTTAAAACGACCAGTGGTAAAAGCCATTCAATTCATAGGTGGTACCGTGGAGGTAAACTCAATAAGAAACTTTGTCAGTTCAACACAATGCTCAGTGTTGTCTGGTGACGTCTGGAGACTGTAATGCCGTGGTGTAGTGGTTAAAGACAGTGCCTCTCACGCTCAATTGAGAGCAACAACATTTATTAATTTTATTTAGCTTTTGGTTAAACAGTATTACAACTATTCCACGATTCTCATAATTTTACTTGATGAAAAAGTTGGCTTTTTTGATAATTCTTGTATCGTTGTCATTCACGAATAGAAGAAAAAGTACGTTGTTATGCCATGTTATTAAATAACATTTGCAGATTCGCAAGCAATTGCTCAGTTCTTTATGACTATTCCAGTAAGTTAGTAGATACTGGTAAAGCCAATTGCTGGCTAATACGTATTAAAAACGTACAGTTCCTAGACGCTTTTTTTGGTGGAGGTAAAGTTAGTAAGAAACGTTAGTCAGTTTAATCTTATCAATATAATTCACAAATGACCAATTGGCTGTTAAAACAGCCAGTGGCAAAAGAGGATTTGTTCAGGGTAGACAAAAGTGGCTGTACTGACATCCATCAAATGTACAGCTCTGTGGTATATTAGTTATCAGCAGTTTTCCATGGAGGCGACCCAGGTTTGAATCTCAAGAGTGCAACATTTTGTATTGCGGGCCGGCTGAACTAAGCTTGCCTGGGTTCTTGTTTCACATTTTGGCGGTGATACTTTCTGAAGGAAGTTTTTAATAAACTGGACTTCCACTGCTATGCTTATGACACTCAGATCTACCTCAGCACTAAATCCCTCATCAGCCCTCTATCTCATATCGAAACATGCAAGGCACCAATAAAAAAACCTGTCTGCAGCAGAACTTCCTCAAGCTTAATGGTGACAAAACTGAACTCCTACTACTTGGTACATTATTTACACTAACCAAAGCCGGCACCTTCACCCTCACTATTGATGACTGTTGTATCTCCATCCCCTCATGCACGCAACCTCAGGGTCATACTGGACACCTCACTCAGCTTTGAACAACACATAAAACAGACAGTCAAATCCTCATTCTTCCACCTCTGCAATATGACAAAGTTACGGTCTTCCCTGTCCCGCACTGCCGCTGAAACCCTAATACATGCATTCATTTCTGCCCGTCTTGACTATTGCACATGTCTCATTTCTGGCATTAACTCCTCATCTTTCCATTAACTACAACTAGTAAAAATTCAGCAACTAGTAAAAAGTCTTCTCACACACTAAATCCTGGCAGGCTATCACCCCCATCCTACTCCAATGGCTCCCAATCTCTAACCACATTGACTTTGAAACCACCAACCACCAACTTGCTCCACCCTATCTCTCAGACTTTATTCCCCAATACCATTCCTCCAGGTAACTTTGCTCGGCTACTGCTGGCCTCCTTATCATCCTCCAATCCAGCCTGCGGAGCTTTGAAGACAGGGCTTTTTCACAGGCTGCTCAAAGACTTTGGAAAGCACTTCCACAATTAATTTGTGACTCCAAATCTTTTGCCATCCACCACCTCAATTCTCATCTGTTCAAACAAGCCTATCACTAGCCCCAGTACCTTGTTGTTTGACCCACCCCCCCTTTTGTTTTTGTTTTGCTAGCTTCCATTGGTCTAATTTCTCTATTTGTAGTTGTTTGTTATGTATTTATTGTAAAGCGTCTTTGGGTCTTTGAAAAGCGCTATATAAATGTAATGTATTATTATTATTGTTACTCCCACTGACCACTAAAACTATACTATAGCTGACATCACAGTATACCAACACCAAGTCAATTAAACTTCAGGGATATCAATATGTCCAGTTCAGAAGCATTTGGGATAGTAAATCAATGTCTGTTTTGGTTTCAAGGTCAAATGCACCGAGCAACATAGCATCCTGTTGTATGAAATTCTTCTGGAATGGAACCCGACAAACTATTTCGTTAGAGGTAAGAATAAGCGTATAAGACAAAATATAGCCAGATAGAAAATTATAGAAAAACAAAGCAACAATATACAGTACATAACACTGTACACTAGTAGCAATTTAAAAAAGAGTACTGAAAACTAGCAGCAATCTGTGTAGTATTATTGAAAATTTCGATTACAATTACGGGAGTAATATGAATCACAGTGTGACCTACAGTAGCAGCAATTGATAGTTATTGAACTAATAGATACATATGAGTGCAGTGGGCTCATGACTGGTGGCGTAGCACACTACAACTACGTTGTAAGAATTTAGAAAAAAAGATATACACCGCTTTAAATATGCAATCATATTCAAGTACATAGCAACAGTTTAAAATGTGTACTATAGATTAACAGCTTTATTGGTAGACGTATTGAATATTGTAGAAATGGCAAGTATGGCTGTAATATACTTTTTTTTTACTAGCATCAATTATAAATACTCTAATGTCAATTAAAGGGCATCAGAGCATCTGGAATGATCGTGTGTGATCATTTTGATGTTAGAAATCAGCCATGTTGTATAGTGGTATTAATAACTTGTGTGCCCAGTTGTCAAGGGAGAGAGTAGATCATTGTTTATTGCAGAATATTGATAGTCTATTCATGAGGTTACAGACCTAGTCTTTCTTACACAACCTCAATCACATCTCACTCAGTCTCTTCTCATTGTTATGCTGGTTACAAGCTGTTATATACATTGAGGGGCATGTTTACCTAGCAAAGCCAAGACAGTAACCCTCATGCCAACTGGTCAATGTAAACATTCCTGTGGTTTCCAGAGCGCAACCTACGGGGAGAATCTAAACAGAGAGGTTTCTGTAAATCTCATTATCTAGGCACATTCACTTCTAATGAAACGTACATTCATACTGTAATTGTTAATGCTCAGATCCCACATTCACCCCTATCAAACATTTAAAGAAAAACGTTACATGTTTGATAAAACATTACAAAACAACAAATGAGTATCTGACCAATGAGGTCTTATTGTTCCTCAAATGAAAATAAATTTAAACTAGACAATTGACACACCACATTCCGACACATAACTCAATGTATGACAGTCATCAATCCCGTTCCCACCTCAGATAAGGGTCGAGAAACATTTTGACATGAACTGGCTACTATCAGTGTTAACGGTGTTCAGCAGAAAATCTGTCGAAAAACATGACATCATGATGAAACATTTCCCCGAAGTCCACTGAGCAATCCAAACCCCCCTTGTCCGTATGATGATCCAATGCGACAATATCATACAAAAGACTTATGCGTATCCTGTTGTACCTTTGGAAGATTCTACCTTTAAAATAGGGAAAACATCTACCTTCAACAGGGACCACCTAAAACAGGGAACTATTCACTATCCAAACCTACCATGATAGCAGTCATAATGTAGATCATTAAGCATCATCACAAATACACCAAATTCCAATATTGGGATTGTCATCGTACAGAGTTTCTCACCTGTCTTGCGAGAAACAAACCTTAATACATATGAAATCATTATCAGTTCATTTAGGAAAATAATTTTAAGAAAGAAGTTAGTTTTCAGTCAAGTGTCCTTTTGTTCTTGTCTTGCATCAGTGATGAAAAGTTCCAATATCAGTTATTGTAGTCAGTGTGATGTGGACCCTGCAAAATTGCCTGATTGTCCTAACAAGTCAGTGTAGGTGTGTAGTGGAACAGTGAGTTTCCAAAACTTCACTAATTCTAGATTAATACCACTACAGTGTCTTCCACTGTGATGGGACCATGTGACCTATCCAGTCAACTGGCCCATGTAACTCTGACATGTGAAGCCAAGTGATCTGAACCTAGCATCGTTCGTCCATGTGAGCAGTCAGGAAGATTTGAAACAGATTCAACCAGTGTTGTTTTAGAAATCTTTCCCGAACATGTTGCTGGTACTCATACACTCAGTTGTCTGTGTCCAGTCGGTGACATGATGCATCATCAGAAGAGGGGTTGTGATGTCCCAATCTGTTGAATGTATAACTGCAAAACAATGATTAGTGTGGTTCAAAAGTCCATCAGACTTTCATCCACTGGGTATTGTTCCGTCAACTCCCAACAATGAAGACAATAGATCAGTCTGCAAAACTTTTGGATCTCAAAAGTTCCATTATCAGAGTGAAGCGTTCACCCTATTCAGACAAATTTCCATAAAAGTCTTGTCAAATTTCCTTTTCCATCCAGAACTGGTTTGGTTGTTTGACTCCTTGTGCTATATTAATGCTCGATAGCAGCTAGCAGTGGAATAAGATTGTTAGACTTGACTTTGCTTATCCAAATCAGAAATGGTTAGATCAACTCTATTCAAACATAAAACTGTTAGACATTACATAAAACAACACAATCTACAAATAAACCAATTGAAAAACATCCTGTAAATGGAAAATGTAAAACATAACAGATGCCAATGCTCTGTTATAACTATGCAAACAGGAAAACTATTTTTTATTGAATTCCTTATAATTACCAATTTGATTTGCTTTGAGCCCTAAGCTCAACTCTTTCCAATCATAATCAATTATCATATCATTACATTCCCCCTGCCTTCACTTCATTAGGTCAATGGAAAGTGACACCATGAGAGAATGCAGAACAATGACAAATACGGCCATAGGAGGCGCCATCCCAAACCCGCACTGGCCATTTTTAAGAACGGACATGAAAAAATACAGAATTGGTAGTAGGGATGGATCCTGTATATTCATCAAAACAAAAGTTAACATGTTAAAACACAAACATTCACGAACACCATCAAAGACATCAATGTGCAACACAGTCACTTGTTCGAAGGAATTATAAACTATATAACCTATTAACAAATTTGTCTATCATAGCTAAACAGCTCTCAAATGTATCTTTACCACAGTACCATCACACAGGTCTGCGAAATTGGCACTCATGCGTTTATAATATCCTGTAGTTACTTAGCACATGCCTGACTAAAAGATGGTCCTTCCCCCCAGTGGATAAGCTCCAGGTCCAGTGGTGTACCCACTGCAACCACCAAGGCAACTATATTAGGATAGCTACAGCACACAAACTTAGTATTTTTACAGGACAATGTCCAAAACTACCTCAAGGCACTCAAACAGTCTTGATAGACCTCCTAGATTTTATGAAATTGACAAACATAAATTAATGTTTACTCCAAATAGTGGTGGTCAGTCAAACCCTACTTTTACGTATATTCTTTGACCACATCCGTGGTTGTGTTGATTGTTCTATCAACTAAAATGGGGGATGACTATAAGTACTCTACCCTCACTTCAGTTGGTTTCAAAAGCATACATTTCAACATTAAAGCTACTGAGAGGAAAATATGTTTAGCTTTCACTTAATGTTTGATTATCCCAAAACTGAATATGTTTGTGTTGGTGAAATTACCATAGTTGAGACCAGTCTGAACACTCAAATTTAACCCTTAGTAATAGGCTACTCTGATGCAATGGGAAAAGCTGATAGAGGCCATCCCAGGGGGTCTGCCCCCTTCCTGGAGCTCAGGAATTTACCCACTGCTTCTAGGCCATAAAGGACACATGTTATGTTTAAAGTATATGAAATTTAAATTCCCACACATTAAAAATCCTCAGACTATCCTTTCAATTTAGCCGACATTGTTCGTCAACTTAAGATTTTGATTTAGTGTCAGACTCATCTAATATTTGTAGCTGTTTGTAATAATGTGCTTATCGTTATCTACACAGCAACTCAACATTAGGGTGGAAATTATGAAAACTCTTAAGAATGGTGATGTAGACAGAAAACAGATGTATGACATCACCAGAATCAAGGTACAATAAGTAATCTAAAGGACACTCAATGTAGGCCTTAAACACTGTTACATCTTTACCCTATTTGTTCATTAGTCAATTTACCATCTTAGAATTTAAACTCCAATAACGAGTATCAGGCGTCTGTTTTAAAAAAACACAAGTATTATCCCAGTTATTGTTGGTAAATACAAATAAGACAATAACTATATTATTTAACCAGGCTAAATTTAGCATTTGAAATACAACATCTAATTTATTGTGGGGAGTAAACTCGCTTTAGCTGTATTACCCTTTCTTTTAGGCTATAACTATATGGGATTCAAAAATCAATCTTAATGGGACACGGCGTGTCTCCTTAACGTTAGACTATCAATATGTGGATTCCTCATTCAACCACTTATACAATATTTAAGGAGAAAGAAAACACAATACTTTAACCTTTTAAACCATGAGACTATTTTACCAGATTAGAAAATCACTGTACCAATTTGTAATTCATCACTAGGTTTCAGATGTACCCATGTGTGCTAGCGGAATGTAGATAGTTACCATGTAGTGGGCCTTTTACTTATAAAAACATGTTCAAGCATTACAGAAAAAAACAGGCTATTTCAAATGCCTATTAAAACATGCTATATACCATCAAAGTGCTTTTCAAACTACATATAATATTTTATTAAATAAGCTTGGCTATTACCGAGGAAGGTGATCAGGTTTCCTTGATAAGTTCAAGCTTCATTCAATGGTTATGTTCGACACATTTTAGGAAATTAACATTTAAGAACTCTATGAATCAATGATTATGAAAGCTCACGTCAGTCCCTAGTATTGTCCATAATTCCAGGATCCCATGAGAGACTATCTCGAGACTACTGTCGGTCGGCCTGGTGGTGAAACAGAATATATTTGCATACATTCAGCTTGTCTCCCGTCCCGCCTTTCGACTGTTGTCCTCGGTCATCTTATTTTTCTTTTGTTCCAACTTCGTCTGGACCCATTCACGTCTTCCTCAGAATCCATCTCGTTTAGTCAGAAAACATTTTCAGGCATCGTTATGAATGATCCTCTTCGTTCTTGTTGTCCTATTCGTGCCATGATTTTTGAAACATGAACGCATTGTGCGCGTTGGAGGCTGCAGTCCTCTTGTTGCATGTGTACAACTGGACGGCATTATATTTTGCTTGTACAAGTCACTGTATAATCGCCGAAAAATACAATATCACTCTAATCCTCAAAAGGAAAATACAGTATCATACTATGGCGACACAAAATACAGTTCTGCACTGAAACACACCGGTCAACGCCCCACCAAAGTGAGCCGGACTGTCCGCACCCTCAGACAGATTCCGCACGATAAACACCGTGGCCTAGTCGGGTCGTCATAGGATTTCTCTGCACTTTATCTACCTCTAGAGATATTTAACATGATTTTATTCATCCATGATCATCTCTTTAGTCATACAGATGTTTAGACAGAGGTTGTTTTCCTGGCAACATGTAACCATGTTCCTTACCTCCTCTCTGTAAGCAGTCTTGGTGGAACTGGATTTTTCCCAGTTTTTGATTCATTAGAAATAGTCAATTAATTAATATAACACATTTATTTAATGTATAAAGAATGTATTACAATTACAGTACAAATATAAAAGTATTTGGAGATGATTGCAAGAGCAGAGAAGCAAGCAGATTTCAGGAAGAATATACAGTAACCCCTTTTCCACCTTCACGCTGGTTATATCCTAAACTCAAGTAGTGGGGCTCAGTTAGGTGACCTAAGGAAAACAAAGCCAGTCCTGGAGAATGTCCAGTTTATTTTTCAATCAAATGTATTTTATAAAGACCTTTTTAAATCAGCAGTTGTCACAAAGTGCTTTTACAAAACACTTGGCCTTAAACCCCAAGGAGCAAACAACAGTAGTGTTGAACTTGAGAATAGACTCCTTATCAATCAGTGACACCTTCTGATCTTTTTCCTGCGGCTCTTGCTATGACACAGGGGTGTTATCTCAAGGATCAAGCAAGCTAAGCAATTAAAAGCATCCCATTTGTGCCTGAATTCCCACCTTACAGAAACAGCTTTTAACCATAAACATTCCAATGAAAATATACTAGGACAGAATACAAGAACCCAGAAAAGATTTCTATACAAACTAAGAAATATTTCTTTAACTGGTAACAAAATAGTGGACTTTACATTTTTCGGTTCCTTCAGTTGTTGGATATTGGACGCAGGATGATAGTGTCATCAGCAAATGTAAGGATGATGTTGGAGCTGTGTGTGGTCATGCAGTCGTGTGTGAAGAGGGAGTACAGGAGGGGACTGAGTATGCAGCCCTGTGAGGCTCCAGTACTCAAGGTCAGTGTAGAAGTGGTGAGGTTGCCCATTCTTATCAGCTGGAATCAGCCCGTCAGGAAGTCCACGATCCAATTGCAGAGGGAGATGTTAAATCCCAGGGACCTGAGGTTAGCTTGGAGGGCACAGTGGTGTTGAATGCCAAGCTGTTGTCCACAAACAGCATCCTCATGTATGCATCCAGATGGGAGAGGGCGATGTGTGTCATCAGGGCGATGGAATCATCTGTAGATCTGTTGCGGCGGTATACAAATTGAAAGGGGTCCAAGGTGTCAGGAAGGGTGGAGAAAATGTGAATTCTGACCAGCTGTTGAAAGCACTTCATGATGGTCAAGTTCAGTCCTACAGGGCGGTAGTCATTCAGGCAGGTGATGGAAGGTTTCTTCGGTACAGGTACAATGGAGGTCTTTATGAAGCAGGAGGGGACTACAGACTGGGGGAGGGAGAAATTGAATATGGATGTGAACACCTCTGCTTGTTGGTCAGCACACCCCCTGAGGACATGGCCTGGAACTTCATCTGGCCCTGGTGACTTCAGAGATTTCACTTTATTTTAAACTCCTCACATCTGCCGTGGTTAGGGACAGAGTGCTACCTTTGTATTCTCTGATGTGTTACAGTCCTTCCCGCGTCTGGGGTCAGAGCTGTGGTAATTTCACTCCTCAAGGCCTCCAGGTCCCCCAGAGCTATAGACAAAAGGACAGTGCTCTGAGCATAGAATGGACATTACCATTTTCCCAGGGCTTTGAATTGGGGAAAGTCCTGACAGCGACCCTTATTTGGAGATACAGTCCCCTCCAAAAGTGTTGGAGCAGCAAGGCAAATTCCTTTGTTTCAGATTGTGAAGACATTTGTGTTTAAGATCAAAAGATGAGTGAGACAAGAGTTCAGTATTTCTGCTTTCTTTTCCTGGTATTCACATCTAGATGTGTTAAACGTGGGGGTCATACACATTACAGTCACATTGAGCTGCGGTGATGAAAATCACACAAGTAGGAACAGCCTTTGATTTCAGTTGTTCATTTAGATTTTGAGTTTAAATCCAGCTCTCAATCGTTTGGTGATTTTTGTTTCCATTGATCGTTGTTTTGTCATTTTGTTCTCAACAAATTACACAATGTACAGTAAAGATTTGGATCTTTAATATATTTCATTCGAGACCCGATGTTAGATTT
>JACXGJ010014974.1:0-14111 GCA_016801105.1 Esox niger
ACACACACACACACACACACACACACACACACACACACACACACACACGTTTGTACAGTTAACCTCAAGGGGACCAGAAAATAGAAATTGCAAGCTCCCTTGCTCTAATTCTAACCTAACCCTAACCTCTAAAAAGTAACATTAATGCTTAAACTTTACCTAGGTGTAATGCCTAATGTTAACCAACAATGCCTGGAGCCAGAAATGGACTTTTTAGTCCAATTTCTTGTGGTTTTACTATACTCATTGGGACATTTGGTCCTCATGAGTATAGTTAGACCTAGCGCGCACGCACGCACGCACGCACGCACGCACGCACGCACGCACGCACACACCTAATGACTGCTAGAATGGACAAAGTTGAGTTGTTTCTTTGAGTGTCTGTTGCTCTGGGAATATTGACACTGGGGTGATATTGGGGTAGATGTGTCAACACGTTTGATGTGTTAGCAGCAGCACAGGCTAATTCCATTTGTGAAATACAGGTAATGTTTCATGAACACCTCTCTGTTCACTGTTGTAGTCTACGGACATGACAAAATGCTCCAAAACTGTACATTTAAACAGGGCTGCAATTAATAAACCGACATCTACCATGTTGATGTATCAACACCAGCACTCATCATAGTAGAACTACGCGTTGTGCCACGAGTTAGCTGCACAAAACGGTTGAAAAGCGCCAGCAATTATTTAAATGACGATGTGCACAAAGGCTCTCGTTCAAAAAGAATTAGCTGTACCAGCAGAACCATTAATTCCAGGGACATGTGACAAAGCTTCGATAGACGGTTATTTTGAAAACTGCTTTTGAGTCAGGTTCACATGGAACCATAAAGAGCCGAATGTGTTGTTACAGCTCTAATGGATGGTTGTCTGGGGTGAGGCTGTCCTTCGTCTCAGAGGGATGGGCCCAGATCATGCCAGGGAAACATGACGTGTCAGACACTGACATGAATATTCATGTAGTGCCCTGAAAGAGACCTGTCGCACACTGCCTGCCGCATACTCCAACAGCGCAGGGACCAGAGAGACAGAGGGTCAGATCAAGACAGACAGTGAGAGAGAAAGTGAAAGACAGCACCAAGAGAAAGTGAGAGCAAAAGAGAGCGACAGGGAGCAAGCGAGCAAGTCCACCACCCTGTCAAGTGATGTATATGTGTACTACAAACAGGAAGGTGTTAGGAAAACTGGCTTTTGTCTGAGCCTCTCAGGAAAGAGCGCTGCTGGCTGAAGGACACGGAGGAGGCTAAACACCGGTTCTACCACAGCCCTGTTTGTCCAGTTGTATGCCAAACTCAGTAAGGGGTTCCTCCAGCCGCCGCCCCCCAACCTCTTCCTGGCCCTCTCCTCACAGATGCTTCCTGCCTTCCTCCGGCCCTTCGCCAGGCACCAATAGGAAGGGACCACCAGACTGAACGGGGCGGTCCAGTCAGCCACGGTGGTGTGGCGGTTACAGTTGGCGTCATCCTCCGGGGCCAACATTAGGACCGGGGACTCATTAGGACCACAGCAAGTTCAGCCTTCAGCTTTGTGTGGGGGTGTCAAAACTAGCTGTGCTGGCGGACAAAGACTTACAGGCCACAAACACTAGGAGAACACTCCTAAATGTTCTTAAATCACCATATCTACATGGACGGCAGCCATTCCATGCAAGTGCCTGTTCAATTCAAACACAGGCACACGATTTTACTTAATGAGGTACTGATTAGGTGATTACCTGAACCAAATCAAATTTAATGAGGAAAAGTATAAAAACTACCGAAGTGGTCATCACTATCCTCTTGCAATAGGACCAGCTGGATAACAAAAAAAGTGCAAGTAGTACCTCAAAGGATTTTTTTTATAAAAGAATAACAACACAGCATGACAAAATAGTTTTCGAGTGAGGAAAAGAAGGGTTCGATTCTGGCAGAGGGATACAGTGAGTGCCAGTTTGCTTCCATTCTGAAAATGTCAAAGACGGCGGTTCATAAGAACAAGGCAAAGCAACAGACATTGGGGACATCAAAGCTGCAGGCTAGCAGAGGGCGAAAATGACTGTCCACTGACTGAGATGACATCAACTCATTTGAATGTCACTCAACCTTAGGATGACGTCAAGTGCCCCACAAAAAAGCATGGCAAACAGCAGCTTGGGTGAAGTGCACGGTGAGGACTGTTCGAAACAGGCTTCTAGTGGGCTGAAGTCGTGCAAAGCTAGAAAAAAGCCTTCAACAATGAGAAGCAAAGAAGAGCCAGGTTGCAAAAGATCATAAGGATTGGACCATAGAAGAATGGAGTAAGGTCTTCTCTGACACATAACCTTTTCAGCTTTGCCCAATACCTGGTCATCTAATGGTTAAATGGAGACCGGGAGAGGCCTACAGGCCACAGTGTCTTGCACCCACTGTGAAATTTGGTGGAGGATCAGTGATGATCTGGGGATGCTCCAGTAAGGCTGGAATCGGGCTGATATGTCTTTGTGAAGGACGCATGAATCAAGTAGAAGTTTATCCTGGAAGAACACCTGCTTCCTTCTGCTCTGACAATGTTCAGCAACACTGAGAATTGTTTTGTCCAGTAGGACAATGCTCCATGCCACACAGCCCGGTCAATTGAGGTGTGGATGGAGGACCACCAGGTCAAGACCCTGTCATGGCCAGCCCAATCTCCAGTCCTGAACCCCATTGAAAACCTCTGGAATTTGATCAAAAGAAAGATGTATGGTCACAAGCCAGCAAACAAAGCCAAGCTACTTGAATTTTTGTGCCAGGAGTGGCATGAAGTCACTCAAAAGCAATGTGACAGACTGGTGGAGAGCATGCCAAGACACATGAAAGCAGTCATTAAAAATCAGGGTTATTCGACCAAAGATCATTTCTAAAACATTTGTATTTTGAAAAATGACTATGAATCTGTTTTCTTCACATTATTTTAAGTCTGAAAACAATGCATATTTTATGGTTATATTGACCAGCTGTTGTTTTCTATGAATAAATACTCTGAACGAAGAAATGTTAATTTGGAATTTGGGTGTAATGTTGTCAGTAGCTTATAGAATAAAACAAAAAATTAAATTTTACTCTAACACATACCTATGAATAGTAAAACCAGAGAAACTGATAACAGATTCCTTTGTCAGACGTAAAAAATTCGCTACAAGTTCTAATATTTTGTTCACATCACTCTTTCATCAAAAGGGAGCATCCATTACTCACAGGGCGCATCCATTACTCACAGGGCGCATCAATTACTCACAGGGCGCATCCATTACTCACAGGGCGCATCCATTACTCACAGGGAGCATCCATTACTCAAAGGGAGCATCCATTACTCAAAGGGAGCATCCATTACTCACAGGGCTTCCAAATTTTGTTCCTGGGTTTACTTTCAGGGGTTTAACTGACACCCGGATGGAAGCAGTGTTCAGGCGTACCGGCTCCATCAGGCTCAACGGCCAGGATAACAGTGGATTACCACTGAAACCCCACAGGAGCAGACAGACAGACTAACTCAATCTGCCTGGAAGGACAGGAGGCACACGGTGATCCCACTCTGGATAATTTTCAAGGGCATTTATAAATACAGAGATGGGCCTGCTATGTATACCCAGTGGTCGGGGGGAGGGGGAAAACAAAACAATCAATAGCACTAAGATAATGGAAACAGCTGGAATGGGTAAAGCTCCCCAGGCTGAAATATCATCAGTGCCTGGGTCTAGTGATCAGGTCTGGTGGAGAGGGGGCACGTCAGTGATGGGGCTGGGGGGGTTCTGCCAGGGTGTCGGGGGATGGTCCGTAATGGGATCATCTGCAGTTAGGAGGCTGTGTCTGTATTGCTCTACTAGGAGCGGGTCATCGGGTCCCATAGAGCCATGAGGAAGGGACCAGACCGGGGCGGAAGCCTGAACAGACGCTCGTCAGAAGTAGTGCACTAAATCAAACCTAATGGAGGCATTTGGCACGCAGTGGGATAACGTCACAGAGCAGAGCTCGCCAACACATTTAACAGACAGCAATTACACACTGGTTTCATTTCTCGCCCATTAGTTTCAATATGGAGGGAGGGAGGGAGAGAGGGAGAGGGAGAAGCAGAACGGTATGAAGAATCTCAATGTTCATGTGATCAATATGGCCGTGTTTTGAATTATCACGGAGGGTCTTCTGACTCTCGGGTACGGAGGATGGATGGATGTGTGTGGCCAGAGTACCGTGTCGACAGTAACAGAAACGCACAAAGCTTTTAACCGGACCGAGGCCCTGCATCTTCCCCATAACATTATAACACTAACAACATAGGAGAACACAAGACAGAACAACTGACTAAATAGCATGAAAACAATACAATGCCTAATTTTTTGTTGAGACACTTGCATTTTCTCCTGACAACAACACAGAGCTGGTCAGGGCTAGCGGAGAGCTTTTAGTTTCGGGGGAGTTCTAGGGTGTCGTCAGGACGGGAAGGCCGGGCCATAAGGATCGATATGCCATGCATTAGACCCCCAAAGCACATCCCGGGTAAATGACAGTCCAGAACAACAACAGCCTCTTTACATATTCCTTAAATCAAGCCCAACTATGGACGGAACATTGGTTAGGGACCCTTGGTTAGGGACCCACACCACAGTGCCTCTGCTGTGTGCGGGACCGGGCTCTGAAGACACCTATAACCATGACCTCCTCATGGACGGAGGTACGTCCACCTGGGCTGAGTGGGAGAACATAAGGCCGGCCCTTAGCATACAGGCAGGCAGAGAGACCGGGAGGGAGCATAGCATTAGAGAAACAAGGCACAGCCCCGACCACAGAGGACCAAGCTGACATTCAGACTAAAGGACAGAGGTACAACAAAGACTGACATGACCTCATAACAACCAAAAAGCTTTTCAGGACGAATTCCTATGATTGGTGCCCTTCCCTGCTACAAGCTGCTGACCAGGCCCACCGTATGTGGGGTATTGTAAAGTAAGGTAGATCAATGCATATTAATCCACTAAGGAATAAAACCACAACAATAAGGACCAAGGTCAATGTATAATCAATATGCAACGTATCAATCCTCAGACCACTGCAGGATCAACATGAATACCTAGGCCTCTAATGATGAATTGAGAGCCATTATGTTCGTAGCAAACAGCACTGTAACAGCCTTCCAAGGCCAATGAATCACAGGTTCTGTACGCCAAGCAGAGATTCATCCAATGTTGATTTCCAATATGTTGTTAATCTGTTCTACCTGAATGACACTTTGGAAACGATTCGACGCTCCAAAACTGGAACCATGGTGACGATAAAACATGCTTGGATTACTGAGCTCCATATCCAGTGGGAGTCAGGGGACGGGGTCAGACAGTTACCCCCACCAGGAGATCGCATTGACCGGACAGTGGCCCTGCATGACTGCCTTGCCCCTAAATCCATTTCACTGCAGCTTTCTCTCCCGTCCGCCTACATTACCATTCAACGAGGAACCAATCCACACTGATTATGCCAAAGTTCTGCAACCCCATTGATTGCTGAGGTAGCAATACCATCCGCCTTGCACTTGAGTATTGTAACACTCCCCCCTGAGGGAGGGAAAGGCATTTAGCGGCCAATGAGCTAGTAAACGCCACAACACAGCAGAAATGAGCAAAGCAACAGGCTTGGATGGATGCTAAATGCAATTGAGCTGCAGGCTCCATTAACAACCCTGCCTAGTCATATCACAATATCAGCACCAGCATTTTCCTTTTGTAACTATTTCAAGTCAGATTTCTTTTAAATAAGGAGCCAATTTGTCTTGACCAATTTTCCTTTACATCAAACCTGACATCTTGTCATGGTTCTTTTGTTCTCCTACTGCTGACATGTTGAAGTATGGAACCTTGATTTACAACAAAAACTGCAGCATCAAATCACAACTGAAACTAGTGTGAATTGCAACACATCACGTATCAGTGTATAAGCATTAGTATACTGTCCTATTACCATGGCTCTTCCCATGCCTGAATTATTCATGAGTCTAGGCTCTCTCGGACCCACCCAATCAAAACCAAAGCCAGGAAGCTCCAATGACACAGCAGGGGGAGGGGTCGGGCTCCAGGACAGGGAGAGTAGTGGGCCAGATTTACAGTTGTCATCAGATGCCAAGCTGGCCTTCCAGAGGGAAACAGAGTCAATGAACCCTGGAGGTGCTCCCTTGTTCACCTTATTCCAATGTGTTTCATGAATATAAATGAATTATCATATCAGCATTTAAAAACTGTGCTGTTATGCAGCAAATAGTCTTGGTGCATTTCACTGGAATACATTTATTCACAATAGCAGTGCAAAATGCAAAGTGTTTGTCCAGTGGATGAATGCTGGCAGTGACAATCTTGTTGAAAGGACAAAAACAAAGCTCCTCCAGGGATGTTGTGACATAACTATTAACCTTAAATCAAGAGAGATGGGAAGGAATATAGAAAATATTTAGGACAGTCAAGGAAACTCACTCTGCAACAAACGTAGACATAAATGGATTACTCCTTTGCTTGGCGCAACACAACTGATGGCGACCTTAGTGATATTTCCATCTCTACTGTAGCTTCAGTCAGTCCTGTGCTTCAAGGGAAACTTCATTAACCTTTAAAAGGTCTGCTCATCACACCAACTCTCATTAACCATGTCTCCCAACAGAACACGATGCTTCTCAGCCTGTCCTCTAATATGCATGGATAACACACAGGACTAAACCATGGATGATGGAGAGACAAAAGGACTAAGCTATGGATGATACACAGGACTAAACAATGGATGATGAACAGAGACTAAAGGACTAAGCTGTGGATAACACACAGGACTAAACCATGGATGATGAAAAGAGACTAAAGGACAAAGCTATGGATGATACACAGACCTAAACCACGGATAATGAAAAGAGACTAAAGGACTAAGCTATGGATGATTCACAGGACTGAAAAAGGACATTTACCATTCCAGGGACCACCACAATGGACATTGCAATTCTGTCCAACTATGGATGATCTTTCATCTCCTACCCATCTCTAATGAATGAGTAAGGAGAAGATGGCACACGTTGTTACCCCACAGATGGGGCAGTACGCCACTTACGTCTTAAAAACCTCCAAAATACACACAGACACACCTAACAAGATCCACACTTTCAGACTCGCAGGCCGCTGGACATGCTGTTGTAGACAAATACAAGGTTAAGCCCCTATAGTAGACAATGAGCTCTGCACGTAAACTACACACACATTGATTTGTGAGCACTAACTTGTGCCCTTGTTGTGCATGTCTACGCCTTACAATCCATTAGATTCCAGCAAATTCAGAAGAACCACAGAGTTGGTCTAGAACACAGGTCCGTTCAACAAGCTGAATGTAGAAAACCAATATGACATCGTCGCTCCACACGGAACCCTAATTCCCTATAGTCTCAATCATATCTGGGGAAAGGGGGGCACATGGAACGGGCTTGGTGTTAATGAGGATTCATCACCAGAGGCCTCATTTAGATGCATCACTTCCTTCTGATAATGAAGACAAACATCCTGGAAGCTCTCCACACCGTCTGGTGGCATTACAATCCGATGGTATCGCAGGCATCCAGGACGCCTCAGTGGCTCTGCTTGGGGGCCTGTGGTGGAATGAATGAGCAGCACGGACACGGCACAGACACGGCACAGACACGGAAGGGGAGACCCCATCATAACAGACACACTCCCTCTCCTTCAGGCTCTAGGTGCCGTGTAAAGAGTTACCACATCGTTTGGAAAAGTGAAAACTGCAACAAAAACCAGTTGTTCGGCACACTGTGCCCAAAATGTACTGTGAAACAGGAACACGCAGCGGACCCCCATCTACGAGTAGGAATAAGGCATTGAGATGTATAGCACGCATGCATTAAGAAATGACGACAGCAGCGCTACTCGGCCAAACCCAGGGAATCACGCGGCCTCCTAACCCAGCAGAGCACCAGCCACAGAAAGGATTACGACATCGCTTACTTTGGAGGACCACGGCTGCAAGCAGTTGGCATAGCAACGGACCAGGAAAGCCATTCGCACAGCCAGACCAGGCGAGGGAAAGTTTCCCCTCAACAGATATAGGGAAAAAAAAGGATATCTGACGCCGATCAGACTGAGGCTTCGGTAAAAGGTACAAAAAATGAATTTTCCCCGGAAGACATGAAATCCAAGAGGTCGTCCAGACGTCGTCTCTAGGGTCGATTGACAGGTGTCAATTAAGAAGCCGGCGGCGACAGTGCATCACGTGTGACCTGCCCCTTCTTTGGAAATCAACAAATGGAAGACCCCAACTCATTCCAGAAAAGCTTTTCAGTTTGACATCTCCAAAGTGCTGAAAGCAGCAGAATCCACAGCAGCAGGTCGCGTGGTCACAGTGTCAATTATCCTGAGAACTGGCCCGAGTTCAGCCACGCTGTAGCCACTGTTGACAGCAGGATCTTCTCAGAGAGAAGTTAGATCATACGTATCAAACAAAACAAAGCCAGAGGTCTATTGAATGCCTGATGGAGAGCCTCTTCTTCAGCGGTGTCGTCTCCCCTCCCAGACACAGACCGCTAGCAGGAGTTCTGAGCAACTCTGTGCAGCTTGGCTCACTGCAGCGCTACTCCTCCCTCCCTCCCGGTCTCTCTGGCAGCGTGCGTCAGGGTCTGCACTCGTCCATCTCCTGAGGTGCCAGACAACCTGCTCCCGTTCATCAGCTCCTCAGACCCAGCACAGCGCTCCTCCCTGCTCACCCAGGAGAACCTCCCGTCTATTGGACGCTCAGCTGCAAAGAGCCAACGTCTAATAGGCAGAGGGAAGGGGGGGGGGGAGGGGAGCCCGGCTGAAAAAGAATGACATCACCTGTGCACGGAGAGGGTTGGGAGGAGGGACGGAGGAAACGGTATTAAACCGATTGGCTGTCTGGTGGGAGTGAGGGAACGGGAGAGCCGGGCATGTTTATTGACCAGGCATCAACATAAAGCTTTGTGTATTCAGTAACCTCCGCCCCTTCAAATAAATACAGAAATAGGCTGACAGGGGAAAAGGCATAATAGATCACAGCATGTCATCTGAACCCAGAACAGAGGAAAGTGGCACACAGCACACGTCTGCATGGGAATTATGCTAATGGCTCTGCTTTTGAAAAAAACTCTATTCGTGTGACTGGTTATGGAATGGGATTTAAAATCCAGTAGATGGCTTTGATCTTCAGCACAATAGTACCAACCCCCGTCGAATGATACCTGGGCAAAAAGACACGCAGGGAGATCGGCGAAATGTGTACTTCTGTGAAGAAAAACATTTAGCTAAGAAATCCAATCCCGCACAAGTGCTGGACTGCAGGGTGACAGCCCAGCCCGGCGTGGAGGGATGTTAAAGCACAAACGGCGCTGGGTTTCACCCCCGTTGGAAAGCAGTGCATGTTCTAAAGCTGTATGCGTGTCGCCGAGCGGACAGATGGGAACGTCTCCCTGCACCACACTTACGGAGAGGGGGAACCGAAGCCCTGTTTACCGGGCTCCCGCACCACCGCGTGCTGCTAAAGGATGACATCATTCTTTCAGCGAGTAGCCAATGGGAGGCCAGCACATGGAGCCTTCCAGGGAGAGCTGTCTGAAGAGGGAGATTCAGGGAGAGGATGCAGAAACATCTATCAATTATTTTTTCATTGTAATGCTCAGGGCTATTTTTAAAACTCTGTGCATAGCTCACAATATAGCAGTCACAGTTTTAGAAATCATATTGTTTTACAATTATATATTTGCTTTCACTGTTGTTATAAATCAAGTTCATTTCTTTCAACAAGCTTTGGCAATGTAAACAAACGTTTCCCATGCCAATAAAGCCTTTAAAATTGAATATGAATGGCGAGGAGAGAGTTGGAGAGAGACAGAGAGAGAACAATAAAGTATTTAGCTCGGAAAGGAGGACAGCACGAGACGGCACATGGTCCCTTGGGGAGATCTCACAGTCCAAATCCATCCTCCTGACCCCTGACCCGGCCCCTCAGGAGGAATAAAAGGACTTGTAATGGATTAGTGCTTGGTAGAAAGGACAGCGAGATTGAAAGAGAGAGAGAGAGAGCTCATTTGCAGTTTCTCAAAGCATTGCGTGACTCAGATTGTTTGATGAGGGTGTGTGTGGGGGGGGTACTAACAGATCTGCTCATCTCTGAATTCCTTCTCCAACAGTCACAGAGGAAAGTTGAGTGCTTTTTCATCCACATCTCCCAAACTACCACACACACACAGACACACACGTCGCAGCATTTTGTAAATACAGACCCAGGGTGGGTTTTAAACAGGCTTTGTACCTGATGTAGAGCAGAGAAAAAAGAACAGTCGTCAGGCAGGATGTGTATCCTGTGTGTGTGTGTGTGTGTGTGTGTGTGTGTGTGAGAGATGAAGAGACCAGAGAAAACCATTAATTCCAGATCACAACAGTAAAGCTGTGAGACTTAACTTCAGACAATGGGAAAAATAAACTTGTGCGGTTTTCACACAGAAACAAAACAAAGATAATGAAGAAGACAAAACGTTCACGAGGCACCACCCAGGAGGCCGTTTGCATCATTCAACAAGGCAGACATCAGGGGACATCAGTCTCTACCTACAGAGAGTTCTGCTTGGTGACACTGTCAGAAGACTATTTGTATAGTACTGAGAACCAGTAAGGAATCATAAAACAGCAGTAGTATTAATAGAATCAGTAGTAATAATAGAATCAGTAGTATTAATAGGAGGAGGAGCATTACTAGAAGCACTAGTCTGACCAGGAGCACTAGTCTGACCAGGAGCATTTGCAGGTTCTAGTGTTAATACTTCTCCCCCCATTAATACTCCTCCCCCATTGGAAAATGGCTATTATAGAAACATAATACAAACAATTTAGGCTCCTTATCACACGTTACCATTTTTCAATAGGAGATTCAGCTTATTGAGTAGGCTAATTCATCAAAAGTTAATCTAAAATGTAAATCTACAAATGTATTATGCTAAAAAAGTATTCACTAAACAAAATACCAAGGATATTGTTAAGCAGTCACCACTCACCAATTGTATTACAATTTACTGTTATATTTTAGGAGAAAAAGATAAACTAAATCGCACACACACCATATAGCCTTTCTGAGTTGTCTCAGCATATTTTACTGAAGATTAAGAAATTGCATCCACGTTGTTTATATTGTTTTTCAGTGGTTATATGTACATGTCTACCTCGGGAACCGGGTCTAATCGGAACAGCAATGACGTCAGTGGATGAAGGGCGATAACGCCCTCATCAACCCAGAACCACCTATGCATGAGTCTGAAGCGTGATGAGGGTGGAAAGTGGACAGAACCTGAACTCAGTGAGCAAGTCAGACAATTTACTGCGTTTAATTCAGAATGGCAAACCGAACCCGGCGATTGGACGCCCTGACAACATTGCAGGTGCTGCAAGATTTAGATGAGATGGAGTCAGATGGAGGTTCAGGAATAGATCCCGAAATCGACAAGTCCGATGCCGGGTCTTCATCTGATTCAGATATTGAACCACCAGCGCAAATACCTGAGCCTCGCAGTAAAAAAGGAACGAACCAACGGCAATCCCAAATGCCACAGACAGGAGTCTGGATAAGACGGCACGATATGGGTCAAATTAACGTTATCAACTAAATCAATTTTACTTCTATGAATAGGCTGTAGCCTGTGTGTTATTCCTTCTTTGAACTGTATCGTGTTCATCAAGCAACCGTGCTTTAGGCCTATGTAGACTATTCATGCACATAATCCTTTGATTGTCGCAAAATAGTCTTATTCTACCTTGCACATCTTCAAAATGATAACTACTTACTAAAGGATTTACATTTGAATAATTTAATAGTGTTGAGTAATTTAAATTTTTTACATTTGTAGGGCCTAAGGAGGAGGCCCTACAAATGTAGGAGGAGGAGTATTAAGATAAGTATTAATAGGAGGGGAATTCATAGGAGGAGTATTAAGAGAAGTATTAATAGGAGGAGGAGTATTAAGAGAAGTATTAATAGGAAGAGGAGTATTAAGAGAAGTATTAATAGGAGGAGGAGTATTAAGAGAAGTATTAATAGGAGGGGAATTCATAGGAAGAGGAGTATTAAGAGAAGTATTAATAGGAGGAGGAGTAGTATTAAGAGAAGTATTAATAGGAAGAGGAGTATTAAGAGAAGTATTACTAGGAGGAGTATTAAGATAAGTATAAATAGGAGGGGAATTCATAGGAAGAGGAGTATTAAGAGAAGTATTAATATGAGGAGGAGTATTATGAGAAGTATTAATATGAGGAGGAGTATTATGAGAAGTATTAATAGGAGGAGGAGTATTAAGAGAAGTATTGATAGGAGGAGGACTATTAAGAGAAGTATTGATAGGAGGAGGACTATTAAGAGAAGTATTGATAGGAGGGGAATTAGCGGTTCTAAAAGTAGCATACAAACAGCTAAATGTTCTTATTCCCATTCTCTACCCGGGGGCTGGTTTCAATCATATCAGGTAGGGAGACTAAAGCAAGACTGTAGTTTATATTGTAGACAGAGGAGATAATAAACACAGCACCCACCCCTCCAATTTCAGATGATTATCTAATGTCTGCAGTGGCTACTGTCACCGGGCTCATAGTACACAAATCCCCTTCCTGTCCCAACAGCCTTTTTCAATGTGACTCATGGAGCTCTGTCTCATTAGGCTGATCGGCAGTCAATCTAAGAGGCCAGTAACAAGAGTTCCATCCCATAACAGTGCGCGCATCTGAATAGCCCAAATAAAAGGACATATTGAGAGAGACCGAAAACGGAAAGACAATGGCTCAGATTATGTTACCTTCACTGGCACTGTGTTGTGAAGAACCGGTGGATAATCCAGGAGGGTAATACAGCCCAGGCTGGACAGGCAATATCCCCACAGTGACACATGAGATGATCCAGCCTACACTCAGAAAATATGGTTTATCAATCCCCATGTTAAATGCTGTTGGCAAACCCTACTCACAGCACTGAGAAAAAAAAAAAATATATATATATATAATACCCAGAAAATGGGCAGGAATATAAGTGTACATTTGCTCATAACACTAGATGTTGTCCTGAAGGTAACGGAAAGGCTTTGAGGTGGCTGTAAAGGAAGTGTGAAGAAACTAGCCAAGTTGAAGACCGAAAAGGCACCAGAACTGCTCATCCATCCTGGTGTTGAATATGATTGAACTCTTAGCCCACGGGATGTTTCGCCCCACTATTGTGGTCTGTGGACCCTGCAGAGCCACGCCGAGTGACTGTGTAGAGACGGGATCCCCCTCCTATCCCTGAGAAATAGGAGGAATCAGTGAGCACTGAACAATAACCCAGATTCAGTCATGTGCGTGTGCGCGTGTGTGCGCGTGTGTGTGTGTGTGTGTGGTTAAATTCACAGCTTATCAATTGTGTGGCTAATTAGGATGTGCGAGCCCCTCCAGTCCTATATAAAGAAATCCAAGCGAAGCAGAGTGCAGAGTTCCTTCTACACAGAGAATGGCTTACGCTCTTTCTCCACCAGTCATTTGCAGATATTTTGGCATAGGTCCCTCTTAATTAAGAAAAAAATATTTGGACAACCAGTACTCCCCGTGTCATCTCACTGCCCCCAGCACTCAAAACACCCACAAAACTGCTGTTCTATGAACTGGTGTTTCACCCACTTCAAAAAATGTGTAAGAGCTTAGCAAAGCACATTGAAACAGGTTGCCTTGGGTCTATGGCTCCTTATATAACCTGCTTGATCCAGAATAATCTGACCCTTGAGAGCCCATAGTACCAACACTCCACCCAGGGCCTGATTCATAACAGATATCATGTACTTGGCTGTCACAAAGCCATCCTGCTCCAGAACCCACCAGACCACTACGCTGTATTCCACGGTGTTGGGGTTATCTACGCTCTGCTGTTGTGCGTGATACGCTGCACTGCGCGGCGTTGCGCGTGATACGCTGCACTGCGCGGCGTTGCGCGTGATACGCTGCACTGCGCGGCGTTGCGCGTGATACGCTGCACTGCGCGGCGTTGCGCGTGATACGCTGCACTGCGCGGCGTTGCGCGTGATACGCTGCACTGCGCGGCGTTGCGCGTGATACGCTGCACTGCGCGGCG